>JAEAOA010000282.1:957500-1075706 GCA_016746295.1 Potamilus streckersoni | reverse complement strand
GACATCATCATCATATATTCAAACTTGGGAAGTGGGTTGGTGTTTTGAGACAGTATGCTATTTGGGTTTCAAAATTTCATCATTTTTTGAGATACAAATTTGGAGGAGGGTGTTTTGTCAGGGGGAGGGGTTCTCTGAGGTGATGCAAAAATGTCAAAATATATTTAGCTTAGAGGGGGTGAGGGTTTCTGACCTGAAACCCTCTTGATTCTAAAATCTCAAATACCTATACTACTCCTACAACTGAAATGGGTTAAGATTTAACATTTTTGCGAATTATTTGTGCATGTCAGAAGCTACATCCATCCAGCAATCCATACATTCATGCTTATGTCAGTAAATAATATTACCCATTTGGAGACGACCATTACCGTAAAACAACGTATTGATTGGGAGGGTGTCTCAGAGCCCATAATTAGGTTTTGCGGTGCAAGGAAGGGCCCTAAAATGTTCTCCGTCTCTGTACCTTTGACTTGTACACAAAGTAAATAAGAATCATTAAGTGATACGTACAGGATAACTAACACTGGAGCATTTCCATCTAAGACTGGATATCAGTGTTGTAGCAATCAGTAATGATTTGCTTCTGAATTTTATTTTTATGTCAGTTAAGTATTTTGTATTAATGTACCTCTCACAGTTACTATACGTTTGACTCATGAATGGCTTCATTATAGTGAATAATCCTGAATATTTAAAAACTGAATCCACCCAAATGAAACTAGGTCGCCACTCTATGCTACATCAATTATGTTTCTACGATACAGATTGTACAAGTTGCCCTCACTGTAAGTTTTTGCTTGTTGGAGATGGGGGGTGGGGGTGAGGAGCTTCCAATATTTTATTTAAAAAATTGTAGAAGTCCCACCAAAACTCGATTTTGGTTGGAAGCCAATTTAGTGAAAGTTAGATGTACAGCTCCGAGCCCCCAGTCAGCATTGCCGACCGTAAAACGTTTAAAGATACAAAAAGGGTGAAGTTAAATAATAAAAATTTAATAACAATTAAATGGTCAATTGTTTCGAATTTCCCAAATACATCTCTTCCGCTCAACCCTTTTCTAGCCTATCGCATCATTTGATTCGTAGTGTGAGAGATTTCCACCTGTCCTTGCATTCTACTCATTTATGTATTCTTCTCTCATCTCTCAATTCCCTCTCTTCCACCCTGACTCCCTCTAAGTTCCTTCTCCTCCACCGTCACCTCCTCCTCCTCTATTTCTTCCTCCAGACTACTTTCCTCCTCCTTCACCTTTTATCCCTCCTCTCTATGTCGACTACACTTTGTCGACTCCGACTGCACTACCAGTTTCACTTCCGTCTCCCTCTTGGAAACTCGGGCCTGCTAAGTTGCACCGGATGATTGGTCCCCCATAAAGCTTTCTGTGAAAAGGCAAGGATGGTACAATATTTTCCTCAGCGCTTCCATCTCACACTACACACAGCGTATCATCAGATAATGGCTATTATATTGTCACGCTTTAATTCACACCGAAATACGCATACATTCTTGTATGGTAAAACACAACATAATAAAAACGTCATAATAAGCACGGTATAAATTACTCGTATACTTACAACAATATATTGATTTACATCGGTACATACTCATAATCCCATTACTGACAATATCACAATATTCGCATACATCTCTTAGATTACAACTCATATAAAATATACAAATATTCAAATATCCATGTTCTTATATATTCATACATTTATTTTAACTATACTTACATACTTCAATCATTTTCCTAGACTCCAATTCACACATGCGTAAACTCCAACATAACGCATTACTAAATGTAATGGTTACTGCGACGTAACCTACCAGCAAATTGCAATATTAATTCTGACGAGCTAGAAATCTACATAATTATCTATGTAAACTCAAATCTATAGTCTCAAATACGCATTATACATACTAAAACAATCCCCGTAATTAAGTATGCATACTACAAATAATTGCAATAATAACGCCGTAATGTTTTGCAAAAATCGAGCAAATAACTTACTAACCTTTTTCGAAGCTTTTCCTTCTCCTGCAATGTGGTCCAGAATTTTACCGCCAAATTATGAGTGGCTTTCCCCGGAGTAATCCTATCTGCATAGCAATCTGTTTAATTATCTACTGATAAGTTTAATTTGCGTTTAAGCTATAACCTCGATTTAAGTTTTAGTCTCACCTATCTTAATTCCGATTGGATGTTGTTGTGGACTGATCCAATCAATCTTAGCGGTCAATGTCTTCTCGCTGTCTCTCCACGTAGCGGGTGAGAACACGCCCCGTTTACCATGCGGGCTTCCTTTGATATCTGAACCAATGTTTAACGCATGAATGTGAAGACTACAAGCCTTTGACTAACGGCTATTCTATAATCTGGGTGGCTGGCGACTTGCATAATCGATTAACACTGCTTGCGGCGATGTTTACAACTCAAACGCGGTAAAAAAGACACAAGTTTATACATTTACTGAACAATCATGACACAGATAAAGTTTATAAAAGAAAACTTTGGAACTCTAAATATATCCTTCAATATTAATCTTAAAGTAAATATGTCCTTTCCTACCCTCAAACATTTTAAAAGGGAGCTAATTTAATTACAAATTGTTTCTAAGCAACACGAGTGCAGTGACTAAATAAGAAAATTATAACAAGAAAAACTTAAACGCACGTTTGTGGCTCGACATAAAAAGCGTGATAGTTGAAATTAAGGTGTCCAGATTCCCCATCGATATCTTAGTAAACACAGACATATAAACACTTGTATACTAATGGACAGTCAACAGAAGATAGATAACTTTATGAATGCATACCCTACCTTATCTTAATAGGATTCTTAGTTTGGACGGTATAGGGGTTCTTGTTTGAATTATTGCTACATACGCAATTATCCTTTCTATTGCTGAATTTCAAAACACTACTAATCATGCACTATATCTAAATTCAGAATCGGTCCAAGGACTACCAAGTAAACATCAGTTACTACAAAGAAAATGTAACGGACCGTCAAGTGAACTAAAGCAAGCGGGTAAGACGACATAGTTCGCTTCATAACAGACTTTTGAAACGATACAGTTTGAACAGAATCATATAGACTGCAGTATCTAAAGAGAGTTTGCTAAATAACTTTGTACCTCTAGTAAATAGGACACTTACCAGAGAACAGAAGAGTTCTCGAACAGAGTCGACTTCGAATAAAATTTGTTTAAACCATAGTTCGTAAGCTGAAAGAGAAAAAAAAAAAACAAATCAAAGAAAAACAAAAAAATACATGAAGTTGGGAACAATTTAGCAACAAATACAATTTTCTAAAATTAGCGATGTAGAGAAAACATTATGTTGCTTATATATGCTGGTTGTTATCAAATCTTATACGTTTCGAATAATTTTAGTGTCGTATTACGATTCGGGTTTATTAAGAATCCTACATTTTTACATTAGAGTAAAAAAAGCACAAATTTGTGTAACTTCAATAAATAGATTATTTTTTCTCAAACTTATGTTTTATTCGAACGGTTCAGAAAACTTAATTGATCACATAGTAGGTTTGGTTTTCCGATAGTATGTGCAGTTTCATATTTTTGATATTAACATATTAGTCCAAGTAAACCCGTGAAATTATTGTGCGATATTGTCTTTACTGATTGGCTGGGATCGTGAGAAACATTTTTAACACCGCCTACTGGAATATTTTGATTTGAATGAACATTGTTTGGCGGCCGATTTGTAACTCGACTCGCAAATCAAGAATGAGGAAATATTATATCGGCTGTCTCAAAATATGCTACTCCCACAGGGGTTCATTATGTCATGTTTAACAATATCATAAGAAAAATGGCATAAAACTACAAGACAAGAACGACAATAAGGAGCAAATCTAAAAGATAGCGGGTGGCGGGGATGGGGCAGGGTGCGTAAATCAGTAACAGATATAGAATTCACCGTATATACAAGCGTAGTTTAAATGTTGACTTAAAGAAGTAATCAAACTCACCTCTGTTCGCAGAATAATCTGGAAATGAATGAGTCTCCTAACTGTCAGATATTTATCCAACCACAGCATCTTTACGTAGCATATATGGAATGTAAATCCTTCACGAAAATAAATTTGTTGACGTCTTCTTTAAGTCTATTTTTTAAATCGAACACTACAAATATCCGGTCACCAATTCATTGCAGTAAATGTGGGAACTTTAGCATCCGGTAATCCTATTTCACATGAAAATCGCAACAATGTAACGTTTAGTTCTTACACACACATTTTAAGGTACACGTGTATTCTACTGTCGGAATGCTGTACTTTGTACCGTATGAAATAATGTGGCAGCAATACATCGCATTGATCATTCTGTTTTGAAAAATGATTGTAAGATTATAAAATGTTCTGTTTATTAGGATGGAAGCATTTTCTTTGATTTATAGTTTGTAAAACAGTACAATTTACCTTTACTAGTTCAGTTTTGTTTGGGACTATATTTTATGCAAAACAAACGAAGGGTACACGGTCTGTTAGAATGAACGAAATTATTCGTTTTACTATCTTTCTAAATAATTTTCAATGAAATTAGAACTATGTGATAAAAAGAATCTCAAATGGGTAACGATTTAATATTAAATTTATGAAACTCGTTGAATAATGTTAAGCTTTTGCTTGCCAAGGCTCGCAAAAACTGGACATTATTCAACTTGTTTCATAAATTCAATATTAAATCGTTACCCATTTGAGATCCTCTATATATTTTTGAAACATTATTTGATATCTTTGAAATTTCTAATTTCTATGTTTTATTGTTTGAGCAAAATAGTATGTACCTTTATTGCATTTTTTATTTGACTATAT
The DNA here is from genome assembly GCA_016746295.1 of Potamilus streckersoni. Lineage (NCBI taxonomy): Eukaryota > Metazoa > Mollusca > Bivalvia > Unionida > Unionidae > Potamilus > Potamilus streckersoni. Next base: position 1,070,860 of record JAEAOA010000282.1, on the reverse strand, counting down.
TTTTGTTCTTCTTAAATGCGTCATTGGAAAGATTTCATGACTCGTATATTCATAAAAGAGAATCTGGTTATTATTGAATGTATGTCTAGATTTATATAAAGAAAAATTCCGAAACAAATACGGGTTCTATTTAAAATCCCGCTTTCGGCCTTTCATACTTATGTGTCAAACTTATGACGAGCATAAGTAAAATATACTGCTTTCATGTTGTTCACTTTTAGTTTGGACCAATAGTATTGTTTGGACGGCTTGTTGATAAACAATAAAACAAGTTTTCATTCATTGCCTGGGTGTACAGTACATCTCGGGAAATGAAGGTTATGGTACAAATGGCCAGCCGCTGTAAGTTTAGGGAAAATGCTTTTTTTTAAGGGAGGATATCGCGAGTTTACAAGTTCTTGTGGGATTTATGAAGTGCTAGTGAAAACGTGTGGCCGGATTTAATTGCAAGATATATCGAGTGATTTTTATAAGAAAGTAACTGCCAGCCATTGTTAGCATTATGCAGACATTAATTTCTCCAACAGATGTACATGTAACATCAGAGCCGTTTTAAAAAGTTTGGGGGCCCTAGGCACAAACACTAAACTGCTAACACAACCAACACCAAAATTTTGTTTTTAGGCCGCTGTGGGGCCCCTGCTGCGCGGAGCACTTGGCATATACCTCGCTAGCCTTAAAATGGCACTGTCCAACATGTAGGAACTGAAACAAGATTAAGTAAGAATTGTTAAACGTTCTCGCTGTTGCATTATCAAAGTATTGTTACCCTGATGAGTTATGATGAATAGATGTTCATCGTGCACGGGTGTCCCGTGCATGGAGCTTGACATACGCTGACACTTCAACAAATCTTGAAGCTGAAATGAATGAATGATTTTAATCATTGAATCGACAAATGAATCTCTCTTCTAACAGTGTTGTATGAAATCAGTTATTTAATAAATACAACTATGTAATAATAATAACTTAAAAACTGTCACTTTTGCTAAATGCACCAAAAGAATCCTTTTCCAAATATTATTTTCAGACAGCATCACGAGCCTAAGGGAATATTTATTAATTACTGACCACAGCGTAGGATCTGGTTTGGATTTTCAAGCAGAGAAAAGGGTATTCAAAATCGGTATGCAAGGAAAACGATTTTCTGAGTTCTAAATTACTTCGTTTTAAAGAAAAATCTTGATGAAAATCAACACAACGTAAAAGTGTATGCATGTACGCCTTCTGATGAGAGCGAATCACAACTGTTTAAATTTAGAACCATCGATCTGACATGTTTAATTCAATAGAGGTCTAAATACGAAATAATTGATGTAACATTGATCAATATGTAAGTAAGTGTATTAAAAATATCCCCAACAAGGTATAAAACTAACACTGACTGGATCGTTTATGCTTTTTTTACGTAAATGATTATCAAAGACTAGTATAAATTCAGTAAAGTACTGCGTCGAGTGCATACAAATGACATGCCATGAAATTAAACACAGGTTGTGTACATGTGAGTTCAGTCGACAAATATTACGAATACCTTTAAAAATTCCGAATATGTCAAGGGAAGGTCATTCTTTTTTTGGTTGGTAGTATCAGCGTCACCCATTTTTCTTGTTCAAAGGCGCTCGTTGTAATCTGGAAATAGTATTTGTATTCTAAAATAAATGAAATTTTGTTAACCAATTAACTAGAGAAGAAAGCTATGGCATGCAATTGCACATTTCATTTTTGTTTCCCTTCACACTCTATTACCTACACATCACCTATCCATTCAGAATTCGAAATCTTGTGTCTTCTACTGATACTAGTAGAAGACGTTACCGAATCGGATCACGTTTTGCCCAGTCGGTGTAGATCAAGTTCAGGGAACAAGTTAAAGTCTACATAAACTATGAAAATATTACCACTGACCCACACCTGTTCCACTCTAATGGACATATAGGATCCAAAATAGTCGCTGTTATCTACTGAGCTTTGTGATACACGGTAAACACTATAATCATGTTCTCGTATATGATGCAAGATCAAACTTAGGTGCAAGGTTTAGTTATACCTCTCTAGTCACTCGTGGATTTGAATTCCAAAACCAGTTAACTAATACCAGTCTTGAATTCAGGTTTGATGAAATAGGGCAGAACATGTCATCTTGACCCATTAAATTACGCAGAAAAATCATCGTAATAAGGGACTTAAACTCTACGGAGATAAAATCTGGCAAGAGAATGCATTCAATTGATGGTCAAAACCCTCCAGCCAAGTCAGTGAAATACCTCACACTCATTAATCCAACAGTTGAATCGCGCTCTTATCGATAAAAATGCTTTGGAAAATTCTCATTTATGTCGAATATTGTATAACTCTGTGTTGGACAGTAACAATTTAGCAATTTCATGCCTGAGATATGCAGAGATGCCTTTATTTGTGCACGATATACTGCCCACTATCAAGCCACAGCATTGAATGCAATGATAGATGCCAACCTTCCTGCTAGGCACCTAATGTCAGTGTCTAACAACTTCAATGGGCTTTCATTAAAACCCTACAGGGTCCCGAGTGCGTGCATATAAACACGCGAGGCTAATGCCTAGGACCCGCGCAGCAAGGGACGCCCGCAGCAGTCCAAAAACAAAACTTCGGTGTCCGTTGTGTTTGGAGTTTAGTATATATATATATATATATATATATATATATATATATATATATATATATATATATATATATATATATATATATATATATATATATATATAAATTTAACAAAATGATACATGCAAATGCGATGCAATGCAATGCTCTGCAGCTGAGACTGAGATTGAGGCGCAATTCTGGTTACATTTAAGGTTAGGGCCTAGGACCCCAAAACTTCTTAAAACGGCTCTGCCTGAGTGTCCGAGTGGTCTAAAGCGCTCACTGTTACGGATCATTGCCATCTCATCTCTGTCTGTCTGCATGGGTTCGAGTCTCGAGATCGGCTAATGTGGGTGTGTGAGAAAGCTTGCCAGTAACTTCTCTTGGGTCGGTGGTTCTATCGTGGGTTTTCCCGGTTTCTTCCTCTACCATTTATACTGACCGCCATGTATAGCCTATCTTGTGCTGAAAATGGCGTTAAACCCTACAACAACAACAACAATAATAAAACTCTGCATACGGCAAAGTACTCAAAACAAACAATAAATGAATGATATTTTTTCCAATGTATTTTCAAATGTGACATAATCTGCTGCAGACTTTTCGGCAGTACATTTTCGGGCCTCTGTGTTCAGTGATCCCTAACGATCCAAGCATTCCTATGTAAATGTTCAGTGACCCCTAACGATCCAAGCATTCCTATGTAAATGTTCAGTGACCCCATACGATCCAAGCATTCCTATGTAAATGTACACTGACCCCTAACGATCCAAGCATTCCTAGGTAAATGTTCAGTGACCCCTAACGATCCAAGCATTCCTATGTAAATGTTCATTTAACCCCTAACGATCCAAGCATTCCTACGTAAATGTTCAGTGACCCCTAACGATCCAAGCATTCCTATGTAAATGTTTAGTGACCCCTAACGATCCAAGCATTCCTACGTAAAATGTTCAGTGACCCCTAACGATCCAAGCATTCCTATGTAAATGTTCATGTGACCCCTAAAGACCCAATCAATAAAGTAAAATAAAACACTGAAAAAATGATTCATTGGTTTCCTAAAACACAAATGGTGAAATGAATCCAAATGATTTGAAAAATAGACACATATAGATAGAGAAGATTTATTTTGTTTTAACATTTCACTATGAATTGCAGTTTCACAGTGAAAACAAGGTCACGTTTACAACAATTTGACATGTGAAACTGAAATGTGTCTTATTTCTAATTTGACATATTATGAAAACAATTTTGAATAACAGTTACTTTAATTACCAGTTCTTATAAAGGAAAGAAGAGATAAATAATAAAGTCAGCATTATATACATTTAATCATTTGAACTATTAGGCATTTTTGAAAAATCTTACCTGACGTCCAATGGTGAGTGAATATTGTTGATCCTCGTTTAACTTTGTTAAATGCAGAATAATGCCCGGATGCTTACAAGTTTGTCGAAGTCATGGTCTGTGCCCATAAAGTAAACACCACACTTGTCGTTAATCGCTTCTCATGACATTGGGCTAGATTTATTTAACAAATACATGGCCTGAATACTGAAAACGAATACCGTATGTTATGTACATTGCCCCAGTTACAACGAACGAATTTCAACCGGATTTGTCGCAGTGTAAGCTCCAGCACAAGTCATGGTAATTTGGACTCGGATACGAATGCGATAATATTACAGCTGTCCACATGTTAATTGTGCGTGAGATTTTTAACTATTAGGTTACTAACATCAGATTAAACTCAAGCCGCCATAAAACAATGAATTGACTGGAGTATACTATTTCAAGCCTTCTGAGGTCACACAAGACACATTTGTATTTGTAACAAGGGTATTTTAATCAAAACTACATTCATAAAGGAAAACTAATATAGGGGTAGTCATTGTTTATGTTTAGTTTTAAATTCATAGAGCTTATAAAAGGAAGGCAAGCAACATACTACTAGGACAATGAGAAGAACACATAAAATAATAATAATAATAATAATAATAATAATAATAATAATAATAATAATAATGATGATGATGACTACGATGATGATGATGACTACGATGATGTAATAATAATAATAATAATAATAATAATAATAATAATAATAATAATAATAATAATAATAATAATAATAATAATAAACAATTTAAACTTTTGTGGTTAGTGTTGTTAATGTCCAAAGATTATTGGTGGTGTAAATCGTTATCCTTATTTATGAAATATCTGTTACAATTAATTTATATTCAGGTTTCTCGTGTTCTATCTCCACAAAATAAACTGTGCATCATGTGCTGAAAGATAGCGTTAACCCCACAAAAACTGCAAACCACTAGTTACTCTTTTGTATAGTATGTGTCACAGGGACTGTGATGCAATAGTGTATGTATGTATGTATGTATGTATGTATGTATGTATGTATGTATGTATGTATGTATGTATGTATGTATGTATGTATGTATGTATGTATGTATGTATGTATGTATGTATGTATGTATGTATGTATGCATGTATGTTACTACTACTACTAGTTCTGGAACAAACAAAAGCAAATGTAGATGGAGATTATATGAGACTTACTGTAACATAGATGTAATTCATGCTTATTCCCCATAAATTATTCTCTTGACCCAATTCTGCGAATTAATGTCCTTTGTTTAGTTGCTATATGCAGTGCAATCTCTTGTAAAACATTTCTTCAGGTGAGGCCCTAGAAACTGCCAGCAACTAAACTAACCATGCAATTGGTTCCCACCCACCCTAATTTGTTCTCCAATTTGGCGCCCAGGGCAACCGCCTTATTCGTAAACCGTACCATAGACGCGTAACTATCAACTACGGCATAAAAAGCAAAATCACGTACACATGATTTCCGCACTTTCCTGACTACTGGATTTTCTGAGATATGGTCCAAGGAAAAAAATCTATTAAGGAAATACGTCATACTATTGTTTCATGTGGTATCTCTCTTTATCTGCTATTGATGACGTAGTACACAGTAAACATTGATAGTACGGTGTTAATCTAAATAAGCTCTCAGTAAATCTATTTACTGTATATCGTAACATCCTTCCTTCTTTTCATAAAGAAAATAACGAACTTGATACATGTAAAAACAAAAAAAAATTAAAACACTCTCTGTGTATGATAATATAGTTTAAAGAACTTGACTTATGTCTAACAGTAACTAACTTAACTAGTCTATTTCTGAGTACACATGTTCTTCGACAAAATCTTCATATTTCTTTGGCGGTTTAATGTTTCTGGTCCTTGTTGATTTGTATGAGTTTTCGAGATTGACCACAGGATGTCCGCTCACTACTTTTGGTTTGGGCGATGATTCCACATGAATTGAATTTTCTGTACACTGAGAACTTTTGCCTTCCATATTTACTTCTTCACTAGTGGCTGTATTTTTACTAGACTTGACCCTAGATTCACTTGCACTTTGCTCTTCATAAGCTGTTTTTTTTACACACTTTTGATCATTGAAAACACTTGGATCAGTGATCATTGGCTCTGGAATGGCTTCTGATGTAGTCCTGATGTACTTTCGGTTCCTTCTGTATAGATGCTCATTTACATCGACTACATATGATCGTGGTGACTGTTGTTCCATACAGGTTCCGAGCCGCCATTTTCTCTCTCGATCATTTGGTAGAGGCGCCATACGGACAGATTGTCCGATCACCAACTCTGGCAAGTCCTTTGCTCCTTTGTCGTACTGAACTTGGACTGCTGGTGTTTCAGCATTTTCTTCTGTCGCACGTTTTCTACTACTTTCGGTTTTAGAAGCTCGTCTGAAATTGGCAATGTATTTCTAGTTCGCCTGGACATTAAACGTTGCGTTGGACTGCTGTCCATTCCTTCTGTTGGGGTGTTTCTCCAGGCGAGAATAGCCTTCCAAATATCCATGTTGCTTTTAGTGGCCCTTTTTACCAACCCCTTCGCAATTTTGACAGCTGACTCTGCCTTTCCGTTTGACTGGTTATGGTACGGTGATGATGTGGCATGATCGAATTCCCATTGTTGTGAGAATTTACTGAATTCCACACTACACAGCTGAGGACCGTTGTCTGATATCAAAGTATCTGGAATGCCGTGCCTACTAAAATGACCTTTCAGACAATTAATTATAGCAGCTGAGGTGGTGTCTGGTAATAAGTCCAAATCCCAGAAATCTGAATAGTAGTCAACTGTAACTAAGTAGTCTGACTGCCTAAATGTGAAAATATCAATGGCCACCTTGCTCCAGGGCCTGTCTGGAATATCATGTGTCATAAGCGTCTCTTTCTGTTGGTTTGCACTGTATTCATTACATACGCTACATTTTTCAACATGATCGCGAATTTCACTGTTAATATTTGGCCAGAAGAGTGTGTCGCGAGATTTCCTTAGACATGACTCGACCCCCATGTGACTTGCGTGTATTCGCGTAAGCATTTCACTGCGAAGTGTCTTTGGCACTATTAGTCTGGCTCCCTTGAAAACCACCCCGTCTTGGACTGCTAATTCATCTCGAATCGTCCAGTATTACCGAATTATAACAGGTACTTCCGCTTTGGAATCTGGCCATCCTGCCAGAATAACTGATTTTAGTGTTTGTAACGCTTCATCTTGGTATGAATGTACTTGAATTTGCTTAAAACGCTGTTCCGTCACATTAACTGTTTCAGCAAAGTTGATTGCCGAGAGGTCTTGGTCAAGCTTCTGCTGTTGAATGCTGAAAACTTCAATAGTGTCATCATTGTCCCTCCATGTTGTCGGTAAGAATGCTCTAGATAGTGTATCGGCTATGTACATATCGGTCCCTTTTGTGTATTGAATACATAAACTGTATTTCTGCAGTCTTAAGAGCATACGTTGTAGCCTCTTTGGCGCATTCAACAGTGGTTTTCCATAGATTGTTTCTAGAGGTTTGTGATCTGCATGAACAGTGACTTGAGAACGACCATATATGTAATGTTCAAACCGTTCACACACGAATACTATTGCTAAGCACTCTTTCTCGATCTGTGCATAATGTTTTTCTGCAGTGCTTAACGCTCTTGAGGCAAATGCAACTGGTTGTCCATTCTGAAGCAATGTTGCTCCAAGTCCTGCTTCACTCGCGTCACATTTTAAAGTTACTTCGTCTTCCAAATCATAGTATCTAAGCACTGGTTGTTCAGTTACTAGTCGCTTTATGGTGTCAAAAGCTTCTTCTTGTTGTGATTGCCAATACCATAATTTATCTTTTGTTGTCAATCTTCGCAACGGTTCACATGCTTCTGACAAATGTGGTAAGAATTTGGAAAGATATGCCGCTAGTCCAATAAAGCGCTGTACCCCTTTTACGTCGGTTGGCTTCGGCATGTCTAATATTGCTTGTATTTTCTTTGGGTCTGGACGTATACCACTGGACGTGAGTATGTGGCCCATGTAACTTTCTTCAGTTTGTCGAAGCTTCAGTTTGTCCTTGTTCAGCTTTAATCCTACCGTTCTTGCTCGCTCTAGGACACTAACCAGCTTCTTATCATGATCTCCTATGGCTTCTTCCATGGTTTCGCCTTGACCATATACCAAAATATCGTCCACTGTAACTTCAGTGCCTTGTAGCCCTTCTAAAGCATCGTGTTGTCTGCGCTGAAATTCCTCTGGTGCAGACGAAATTCCAAACGGGAGACGTAACCACCTATATCGGCCAAATGGAGTCCAGAATGTTGTAAGGTAGCTACTTTTTTCTTCAAGTTTTACTTGCCAGAATCCATCCTTTGCATCAAGAACTGTAAATACTTTGGCTTTTGACACTTTAGGAAGAATGTCATCAATTGTCGGCATCATGTACTTGGCACGCTTTATGGCTTTGTTAAGATCTTTAGGATCCAAACACACCCTGAGCTTATTTTTTCTTCTTACAACTACCATACTACTAATCCAGTCAGTAGGTTCCACCACTTTTGTAATGATCCCTTTGGTCACTAGTCGTTCGATTTCTGCTTTCACTTCTGTTTTCTGGGCAATTGGTACCCGTCTAGGCTGATGCTGAACCGGTTTTATAGTTTTATCAAGTTCGATGCTGTATGTCCCTGGTAGGCATCCAAGGCCATCAAACACATCACTATAATCTTCAAAAATGACTTCCTTGGTTAGTATTGTCTCGGTAGTTTGTACCACACTGTTTACCACGTTTACAGTGATGATGCCCAACTGTACGCTAGCTGCTGCTGACAATAATGTTGTAGCATCTTTGCCGGCAATCTCCACAACATGAAATTCCAGATTTTCTTTTACATGACCTACAGTACATTTAATTACGCATTTTCCAACTGGTAATAATGTGCTCCCATCATATAATTTCAGCTTCGTTTTTGTTGGCACCATTCTTAGCTTTTTCTGTTTTGCTATGCGTGATAGAACACTGGTTGATATTACGTTGCATGACGCACCAGTGTCTATTTGACACTTGATTGACTTCTTATTTGTAGTGTTCGGCATTGACATGGTTACGTTTACAAACCATTGCTTATCGGTAAGGGCATTCAATGTATAGATTGACTCATCACTACTACTGTCCGTTTCTTCTATACTATTAACTTTTGTTCTCGAGCTTTGAAGACAGACTTTTGCAAAATGGTTCTTTTTTTTGCATTTTGAGCACACCTTTCCATACGCTGGACATTCTCGCTTGGCGTGTGTTCCACCACAGTACCGACAGTTACTCTGTTCTTCCATTTCTGAAGTACGCTTCTTTTTTCATGTTTGACTTTTTTTTTCGACGCATAGTTCACTTCTTCGGTAGCAGAAAGTTTCCTCATTTGGCTATCTGCTATCTCGCTAGCTCTACACATGTCTACCGCTTTCTCACATCTTAAGTCTGGTTCACGAAGCATGCGTGACCTTGCTCCACTGTCTCTGGTGCCTAACACTATTCTATCACGAATCATTTGGTTTTGTAGCGTGCCACATTCACATGAATTGGAGATACCCCTAAGCCTGGTAACGTAGACGTCTATATCATCGTTTTGTAATTGATCGGATGTATTGAAAATATATCGTTCATATATGACGTTTGTTTTTGGAATGAAATGTTCCTTTAGTGCTTTGAGTATTGTACTCACCTTCTTCCGATCGCCGTCAGGAACATCTAAATGATGCAAAATTCGATAGCACTCTCTGCCCATAACACTCAACAGAGTAGCCGCGCGAATATTGTCTTCTTTTTTTTATCCAGACCTGTTGCTATCTCATAATTGTCCCATTGAGATTCAAAGAAAATCCAGTTATCCCTTGGATTACCCTTCACTTCCATTGCAAAAGGCACTGGAAGTTTGCCTGAACTCATCTTGAAGCGGGCGGGAAACACGAGGACGACGATCACAAGTCACAATACGTTCGGTTCCGGTCTGAAAACACGATAAATCCAGAATTTGTTACACAGTCACGTAGTCTGTATATTCCTGTGTATACCCGATTCCTTCCTGATGTCGACAACGTTTAATTCAGCCTGCATTTGGTGAAAATATTGTCTGGTTTCACATCTGACACCTTGTGTCATGCGGTATCTCTCTTTATCTGCTATTGATGACGTAGTACACAGTAAACATTGATATAGTCCGAGTTTCCTCTGACCCTTGACACCCCATTTTTGATATCTATTTTTTATGTTGGGGTGTAGGGTCAGAGTCTATTCCCTATCAAAAACTTGGAATTTGCCGACAACATTTGGTGTCGGCATAGGGTACTCGCTAACTATAAGGCCTATCAAACTTAAATGCCCTTAGCAGCAGGGAGGGTGAACCCTACAAAATTTTTGCTTGTGAAATTAACCTGAATAAGGGTTCCTACAGAGGCTGAAAAAAAGGGTCAATAACCCTAAACCAAAATATCTAACTTCTTATATTACCGTACGGACGGTTATAAACCACATAATAAACCACATGAGGTTAGCTCAGTTTTGTTATACTGTTATTGACCTTTTTATCCTGATTTTATTGAACTATTTTTTACGTTAAAAGCTTGAGCAAAAAATTTGTAGATGTTCACCCTCCCTGCTGCTCCTGACTTTGTCACCTGACTTTGTCACCTGACTTTGTCAGGGCATTAATATCGGGACTTTTAACAATAGATTTGGGTTTTTCAACAGATATACAGTTCATAAACAGATGGTCCTGACTTTGTCACCTGACTTTGTCAAGGGGAACTAACCAAATATTTTATCCAGACCTATACGATATCTGGATCTAGGATCATGTAAATTTATCGTTATAAATCCAAAAGGAACTGATTGTGCTTTAGAAAAGAAATTTTTAAATTTAATCATATCCATGTCCCCTGAACACCAAGTATAATAAATATTCTGCAGGGTATAATTATCTACTCCATTAAACACAACCAAAATATTACAGTTATCTCTAATCACTTTAGGTATCTGTGTATATCTTTGAGTAACATAAATCACGTCTGTGTTTTTGTGACGACCTCGAGAAAATATTCTAGCTGGATTAGATTGTTTGTCCAACATTACATCATCATATACTACGAGATTATTAATGAATCCATCCAAGACATCTACAGATGGGGCTTCATCTATATCTGTGATAAAGTCAATAATATCTTCACCGTCTTTATTAACAGATTTTGCTTTTTCATTAAAATCTTTAAGTACTTCGTAACAATGCTGATCATCCACAGATGGTGCTATTAAATATAGTTTGTTCCATCTCATCCATCTCATTATTAAATTTAATAATAATTGTGTTTCACCCGATCCAGATGGACCGATTATAATCATTCTTATCGAATTTGGTAATTCTGGATGGTGCTTTACTGGTTCTTGTTTTCGTGTCGCCGAAAAATCAATTATTGTATCCATATTATTAATAACATGAGTCTATATTGTTTTCGATGTAGATCATCTACACCCACCGTTGGATTGACAACAATAATAACAAAAAATAACGACATGCATTAACAGGTAAATGTGTAAAATGTGGTACAAAAAATATAAATTTATCTCAGGGACAACAAAGATAGGTGGGGATATAGCCGCATCATTAGGAAAATTACCCGGTTTACCATGGGCTAAATATGTTGGTGAGAAACACCTCCCTGGATATAATTATTGTGGTCCTGGAACTCGACTTGATATCCGACTTGATGATCAAGATCAACCAAGACCAGGAGAGTATCCAGTAAATAAAATTGATCAAGCATGTCACATTCACGACGTTGCTTATAAAAATCCAGATTTGCAACAACGGCATCTTGCAGATGTAAAATTGATTCATGCATTAAATTCTATACCCAATAAATCTGTTAGAGAGAAACTCGCTAGTTTTTAAAATAATGTTAGGGGCTGGTAATTAATTATATAATTATTATAATGGAATCTATTTATTATAGTCCTTCAGGGTATTGGAGGGGTAAAGCAGCGATCACTAAACTTGCTAAAGCAGCAAAAGTTTCACATTCTGTTGCTGCAGCGTGGTTAGCACGACAGCGACAGGCAATATGGCAAATTTATCTACCACCACCAAAAAAAAAAATTAAATATGCACATTTTGATGTCAGTGTTCCTAACGAAGTTCATCAAGCAGATATTTTGTTTTTACCACACGATACTATTAAAACACGTGGACGAAAGTCACACACGTACAAATACGCATTAACTGCTGTTGATATTGCAAGTAGATATAAAGAAGCTGAACCATTATTAACAAAAACTTCATTTGAAGTAGCATTTGCGTTTGAGCGAATTTATCAACGTGGTAATCTACAATGGCCACAGTTATTACAAGTAGATCCTGGCAAAGAATTTCTTGGTGCAGTATCATTTTTGATGAAAAAGCATAATGTCAAAATCAGACGAGGGTATACTGAAATTCATCGTGATCAAGCAATCGTTGAACGATTTAATCGAACACTTGCTGAGCGTTTATTTGGATATCAATATGCGAAGGAAATATCTGCTGACTTTAAGTCCGGTGAGAGATCTCGTGAATGGGTTGCAAGGTTACCAAGTGTGATATCTGCATTAAATAATGAAATTACTCTGACAACTTCTATGAAACCTTCTAATGCAATAACAAAAAATATATATATACCACGTAGCTATGAATACGGACAACGAGGTCAACAACCAGTATTAGGTAATGTAATTGTGAGATATTTATATGAACCAGGGGAGTTGGAGGGTGGCAAAAGACGAGCTACTGACCCTATTTGGAGTGTGACCACACATACAATTTCTAGCGTGGTTAGATCTACTGGAAGACCACCCATATACAGACTAGATTCTACTGCCCCTCAACGTGGTTTTGTGCGTGAACAATTACAAGTAATTCCTGCGGATACACAATTACCTCCTCGTTCACTTATGTAAATTAGCACTAGGGTGTCCAGCACCCCGACGTCGGTTACATTCAAGACAGGTCAGCATCACATTTTCACGTGTGTGACCAAGATCACTATTTATTCTGTCTACGGTAAATTGTCTTGGATTATTATTCGAATATTGCCATAACATTATTGTGTTACAACTTGCACAGTGGTTATTCTGTAATTGTCTTAGTTTTATAATAATTTCAGCATCAATATCAAAGTCACGTTTATTTTTTTGTCACATTGTTTATAATACGCTAATTTTTTCTTTATTACATCAGCGTCATTAGTAATCTCCTCAGTTATCACATAATCTATGACAATTCTATGTAGTTGAGTTATTCTTCTGACGCGAGATACTGCGAGATAGACTAAATTTGACCACTCGATTCGATCATCTACAATCCAGATATTTGTATCAGAGATGGTTAATCCCTGTGACGAATGAATCGTTATAGCGTATCCTAACGTCCACGGTGATTTTTCCATACTCAATGCGCTTTCAACATAATTGATATCTATCAAAATAATATCATTCAATACTAGATTTTGTACTCGGATATCTCCACCAGGAATTTCAACATCAATATTCTGTCGTCGAATATCTGATGGACGATAACATAATGGTACAGGTAGATGTGAAACTTTTTCTTTATGTAGCGTAAATAATTTCCTTTGCAATTCATCACGAACTATCTTTCTACTTGCGACTATCAAATCAGTAGGTCTCCATAAAATCCAAAAATTATTCATGGTAGTTTCTGGAATTATCTCACGCATTTTTTCACATTGTATTTTATTTGGCTGTAGTCGGATTAATCTTTTAAGTTCTTTCAGCGGTTCATCAATAGCTCTATGATCCTCATATATTTCTTCATAATAATCTATATTATTCTTTAGCCATTCATGTGGAGATTGTCCAACAAAAGGTGGTGGTTGACCATGATCACCACACATAATCACAGCAGTATTTTTTGTTAATAACCATTCAAGGAATATTTTTAGTGTTTCTAACGACACCGTACATATTTCGTCCCATATAATATACTTAGGTATATATTTCTCACCCATTCGCTCAGGAATCCACGTATCTCCACACCATCTAAAAATACTATGATAGGTGCAAGTTTCGACACCTCGTTCTTTTATCTCTCTGGCTAGTTTATGTGTAGGTGTCAAAACAATCATATCTGAATTGTTGTTCATAAATAATTTAATCATATGAGTTGTTTTACCTGACCCTCCACACCCATTAAGATAAACGGTCTTATATCTAGCCACAGGATCATACACATATGGTGCAAATGATTCTAATATTTGATTATTATTTCTGTAATATATTTCCTTAATTTCAACGTCAGAAAATTCAGAATAACTAAGTATATTTTCTTGCTTTATCCTCCATGTCCCCCACTCACCATTACCAAGTAGCGGATTTAATAAATCCTTATATTTTTTTATGTATATAAAATGAATCCGTAGCAACTCTAACAGCGTAACGAGGAAATCTATTTATCATAGACAGTAAATTTATAGAAACATAAGCTAGCATCGAAGATCTTAAATGAGTAAACTGAGGTGAATCGCCCTCAATATAGCTAACAATAGTACCTAGTTTTGGTCCCATCCGATAAATAAGCATTACTTCGGCTTATAAATGTGTTTTTCTCCGTTATATCATTAATTATAAAATCTAACTCAGTATCGTCCATAATCAATCTTGTACAGTGTCGTTTATGACCGTATGAATTACCCTGAGTAAATTTACCAATTATCTTTCTACCAAGATCTTTTGCACGCTTCTCATCATGTTCATCTCTACATTTACGTATATTATTAGTAATTTTAATAATGTCATCTTCGGTAAGATCAGGAAATTCTTTCTTGGCATCATCAATATTAAATCTATCAGGTTCTGGTAACCAAACTTGTTTTTGTGCATTATAGGATATAATCGCTTCATTAACTTTTAACGATATTAATATTCCAACATCAAGCATATATCTTAATAATACTATTGGAGCCCAACATTTTTCTAAAAAGTGTTTACCAAACCAAATATAAGTAATCGGATGGAGATCTTTTGCGAACTCAAATGATTCTACATATGCAAATCCTGTTATGTCAAAATCTGGTAAGGGTCCATTTATTGAAACTCTAGCCATGTCATGTGTGGGGTGTCCGAATCTGTTAAAATATTTAGAACACTCACCACATCCAAGAAAACTCTCAGGGTAACATGCAGCCATATCGACTAATATAACATCATCATACTCGTATTTAGTATTCCATAATCCTCCGTGCCCATATTCTATGCAACTTTTTTGTATATCCTCAATAATTTCTGATCTTGTAGGTTTCCATGATTTTTTTTCCTGAGCGAAATGGGCCGCTACCGCTGGTACGCTAAAACAATTATTCAGTAATTGTCTAACTTTGATCTCGTCAGAAGTATATTTTAGTGCAAGATTTCTCATTTCTTCATAAACAAATTCTGTACGATAAATATCACCATTTGGTCGTACAAATTGATCATGACAATCGTGTTCCGAACTCTGAAATAACCAAATAGATACAGGATCATTTTTACTGATATTTTTAATAAAATCAAATATATGACCATTATAAAATTTAATCATTCTGTCTCGTGGAAATATAGTTACTGCATCAGTCCATGCATGTGCATTATGATCAATAATCGTTATAGGGTTTCCATTACTTATATATTTTGGTTTGTATAATATCTCTTCTGTTAGTGTTTTTACTGTTATTGGAAATCTTAATAACTTTTATAGCTTAGCAACATCCTTAATAGATGCACCAGAATTTTTAACGGCCTTACCCCATTCACATATTTTTTTGCGTCTTAAATCTGTTAAGCCATTACCACGCATCGCATTTGTAAAATGTTCAATAATGCGTTCAGCCACGCAATTTATTTTTAATTCTGACAGTTTCATCGGTTTGAGATCTTCAATATTAGGTTTATCATTCAGTAAAAACAATCCATATACCACAGCAGTAACTGGATATCCTCGCTCAAAATACGGTCTATCAATGCCAGTCAGTATTCCGGGTTTGGATTTGTTACTTAATAATATCATTTTATTATTTCCAGACTGTATATGAATAGGAGTTCTTTTGTCACGAAAAAAACAAATATTATCGTCTGTATTCACAATAAATTTTATTAAAATAAGATATTTTTGATTATCAAGGTGGTTAATAATTACTTCTGCTCGTTTGTCGTTCATCACATTAATAACTTTTCCAACTCTAAAAGTTGACCAAACATGCACAGCACCATCTTCTCGAAATTCCATTTTGGCCTCACGGATACGTTTAGTTATATCTACATTTATTGAAGCTAGATCTCTCATCGAAACACTAAATTTATATCCTAATAGTCTGTCAAGATCAAATCTAGTAGCAGATGGTTCAATTGCTGATAATTCTTCCATTATTATAATTAAGACAAATATTATATTCAAATTGAAATTTAGTATATATAAATGAATGATTCAAACAGAAAATAAATGTGTTTGGTTAAAAATTGGACATATTTCTTATTGTAATAAATCATGTGTAAACAAATACTGCGGTTACCATATGCAAAGTATCAGACATGGAAGTACTGGACCAAAACCATGTATTCAATGTGGTATTGGAGTTAGAGGAAAAACGCAATTATGTGAAAATTGCGGGGGTAAAAAATATAGAGAGCTTAAACGATATTATGACAAAAAAAAGATACATCGACAGGTAAATCTCCTATAAAAACAAAAAATGATTATCTAAACAGATTTCAAAAATAATGATTTAAACAAATAAATATTATATACAAATGGAACAAAAAGAATTTGTGAGACATCCAATATATACGAATTACGAGGCATCCAGAGATGGTGTTTTTAGACACTGTAGACTAAAGAAACCACTCGGTAATCTTAATAATAATGGTTATTTTAAATTTAATATTGGTGGGAAAAAAATTATTGTTGTCATAAATTTATATTCGAATGTTTTTTGGGATTGTTAAAGATGGACTTGTTGTACATCATTTAGATGGAAATCCCCACAATAACCATCTCAATAACTTAGAATCAATTACACAAAGCCAAAATTGTAAGGTTGGAAATACTGGTATTTATCCTAAGACTCCTAAGACAGTTATTTCTACCAACACAGATACTGGTGAAAAAATGGTTTTTAATTCTATGCATGCAGCTGCCAAATATTTTGATATTTGTGTGGCTTCAATAAAACGTGTGGCTGATCATATGTACAAGTCTGCATATTCAATAAAGTATGACCAAAGGATTATATTTGAATATGTATAATTGTGTACCCTTACTCACAAAAATATCATTTTTTTATATAAAATTTGACTATCAATCTTGCCAAGGGTCCTGCTTAGCTACACTTATATTTCCAGACTGTTACCGTCTTCACTTTTAGTGTCATTTATCGCAGAATCAAAAAGCATAAGCTTTCTCAGTTGCATGATTCGGCCATCTGTGCGTTTTTTAATTTCGTATTCGTGAGACAGTGCATTTTTGATCTTTTCGATTGAGCGTGCAAGAGGTATGAATAGCTTTATGTGTTTTTCATCCACGACAGCTAAAGATTCTAACATAGAATTATAAATGGATTTGATAAACCTATAATCAGATGGTAATGTGAATTTATTTTGAATTTTTTTTTTGCTGCAACAATTCAAACTCATACATAATTTTTTCAGAGTCAAGATTATTAGATATCTGAATTCCTTTATGTTTTAATTTTTTAATATCAGAAATAATATCATTAATGTTTTCATTATATATATATATATATATATATATATATATATATATATATATATATATATATATATATATATATATATATATATATATATATATATATATATATATATGCAATAAACTGACGACGAACAGTACGAAACTAGTAACTAACTAGCCTAAGCGCTTTCGACTCTTAATGAGTCTTTTTCAAAGGCAAATACAAAACATAGTTACGACAAACAAATAAACACGAAAACGTTGCGTTTGTAAACCTCTACATTTCTATCTTCACATGTGCTAAAACTATAAATACAACCAGCTTGTATAGACTAGTTGCGGAAACTGAAAACGTTGTATAATTCTACAATTATACAACGTTTTCAGTTTCCGCAACTAGTCTATACAAGCTGGTTGTATTTATAGTTTTAGCACATGTGAAGATAGAAATGTAGAGGTTTACAAACGCAACGTTTTCGTGTTTATTTGTTTGTCGTAACTATGTTTTGTATTTGCCTTTGAAAAAGACTCATTAAGAGTCGAAAGCGCTTAGGCTAGTTAGTTACTAGTTTCGTACTGTTCGTCGTCAGTTTATTGCATCTATTTTAATTAATCCCTGACAAATGTGATCCCTTGGTGGATCCAGTACGCTTGAGAGGGTTGTTATTCGCCATATGATTTGCATTCTTTATATATATATATATATATATATATATATATATATATATATATATATATATATATATATATATATATATATATATATATATATATATATATATATATATATATATATATATATATATTTGTTTAAAATAAAAAATAGTAATAAATTGACTTAACTAAAGATGATAAAAGTCATATTCTTTCAGAAATTTGTAGATTTTCTAGGATTCACATGAATTATTTATAAAAAATCTGAAATTAGGCCCAAAAACAAAATAAAATATTAATATTATTACGCTAACAAACAAAAATTAAAATAAATTATTATTTATGTTAAAATCTGTAAATGTTTCAGAAATCTGTAGATTTTCTAAGTGTTTATTTGTCTGTCTGTTTAGAAACCAAACATACGGTTAGCTCCCTTACCGGTTGTTTATATACCTACTGACCTTGGATGACGTAATATTACCTATGTATACAGACGTAATTGAATCCTTTTTGTATAGTGTGGTAACTTAATCTACAGCAAAGCGTGCTGCATTGGTCTGGTGAATTAAATAGCTTGAAGTAGACAGGTTTAAACAGTTACCTTTATAAACATACCCCGTTGATGTATTTTAGCTGCAGACTGCACAAACAGTACTTCAATTTAATGAATTACACTCTCTCTCTCTCTCAGTGTATACAGATCTGGGTTATTCAAACGCGTTAATCGATTTCCGGTATGGGTTATTTCCCATTTTTATGCTTGTAATTTTATTTATATATTTTAGTAAGATTAATACACATAACTATCTTAATAAAATTATATTTGTAAAACCATTATAGTAATAATTAAAACTGTTATATTCATCGAACGCAGCATGGTGTAGAGGTAGATCGTTGGACTCTAAATCTATACATCTGTGGTTCGATTCCAGATTTCGCCGAAATGGATTTGGTCCCGGGGATGCCTTTTATATATATAATTTGGGGCGGGGCGCGCCTCAGGTTTCAATAAATATCTCACTGTGTCAGCCACGTGGGTATACTTTTGTACCCACAGGGTTTTCACAGGGTTATTTATCGAAACCGCAATGCGTATAGACAGTCCTCTGAATTTCTAATATTTCGCCTTTCGTCAATTAGAAATTCACCGGGGGATGTGTCTATAAGAATACCCCCTACTAAAATAATCAGTAGCATGCCTTGAGCTCTCTGCCCCATGGAGAATCCATAATAAAACATTCCAGAAAGGAATGCTAGCCAAAAGAAACAGTATTATGAAGTGCCGCATAATAAGTCATAAGAGAGACGAACATGTTAGGACTTCATAAAAGACACACAGAGGTTCCAATGAAGGGTAATCGCTATGATCGCTACTGATTATTTTTGACAAAAATCAGACAAATATATATAATAAATAATGAATATATTTATCAGAAATATAAAAATATAAAATATAAAAATCAATATATATAATTCAAAATAATAATGAATATATATATCAGAAATATAAAAATAAAAATATAAAGATCAGACAATATATATATATATATATAATTAAAAATAATATTTATCAGAAATATAAAAAATAAAAAATATAAAAATCAGACAATATATATATAATTAAAAATAATATTTATCAGAAATATAAAAATATAAAATATAAAAATCAGACAATATATATATATATATATATATATATATATATATATATATATATATATATATATATATATATATATATATATATATATATATATATACACATATATATATATATATATATATATATATATATATATATATATATATATATATATATATATATATATATATATATATATATATATATAATTAAAAATATATATAATAAATAATGAGTATTAATGAACCTCACTCAACAAAAATTGCTCGCCAGCCTTTAGAGGCAATTGAAAAATATTTACCTATCCGTGATGCTGTCAAACAACAATTGCAACAACGTCAGGAAAGTCAAGTTGAATTTGCAGAGGATACAAAACAATTATTTAAACCGATAACAGATACCACTAAAGATATTCAACCTGTGTTAGATCAAACAGCTAAAGCAATTCAGAAAATAGAATAAAGAACTAAAAAAACCAAAAAAATTCTCGAAAAACTTTCAGCAGAAATAGCTGATGCAATGCCAGACCTAGAAATGCCTGAAGATGCAGACCAAGCTCGTGCTGAAATAGGTGATCTATCTAACATAGGTCATAAATTTGGCGTAGATTTTATTGCTGATATTAAAAGCGTTAAAGATGTAGAGGATTTGGCTGCGTTTGCTGTGGAAAGTTTTAGTGATAGAAAAAAGATTTTAAAACCTGAATATGCTTATAAATTTGTAAGTCATGATAATTGGAACAAATGGATATTTCGTATAAACTATAACGTTAGTCGGGTTAGAAATAGTGATTTTAATTATATACAGTATATACAGTATATTAACTTTATACAAAAACCACCAAAGCAAAAACAAACGCCACCGCATCAGTTACCACAAACTCAAAAATCACCAAAGCAACAAAAAACACCATCATATAAATTACCACGATCTCCAGTATTGTTACCACTACCACAACAATCATCACCTCCAGAACAATTGCCTATATTATTACAACCAAAATCACTACTAACACAAATAAAAAGTGAAGAAGGCCCGGGGTCAGATATCTCTTTCGGAAGTGGTCTTATTACTCAGTGTCCTAATAACGTCCTTGCTGATGTTGGACGACTAGAAATTCTGATTGGAGGAAAACGAGCTGGTAATAATTCCCCAGAAATCATTAATGAAGCAGCAGATATTTGTAAAAGATTATTTAGTGGCGGTATTATGGATATTGATGTATATCAGTCTCTCATTAATGAAATTGCTGATGATTATTATAGTGACTAAAACGCAGTGATTAAGTCAGAGTGATTAGATGCAATTAGTGATAAAGTTAATTAATAATAAATGATAATACACAATGCTCAACGTGGTCCAACCATGGTCAGGGTAATTAATTCTCCAACACCGATTTACAGGGCAACCTACGGAGATGGGTTAGGAGATATTGTTCAGGGTTTGTTTAGAAGGATAGCCCCAAAAGCAATACCAATTGCAAAGCAGCTGGGTATGAAAGCTATTGATGTTGTTCGTGAAAAGGGTATAGGTGTTGCTGGTAACCTTGCCAGTAAAGCATTCTCGGCGATTAAAGATAGACTAGCGCAATTAATACGTAGACCACAACCTGTCCGATCTCAGTCGGTGAAATTGCCCAGTACTGAAATGATGCCCGCAAGTGTAAGTAAAATAATAAATCAAGCCGCTAATCAAAAACTAGCAGCAATGGCGATGCCATCTTTGGCTGATATACCCTTATCAGAAAAAGATAAAAACATAACCGCTAGTCTGATAGCAGGAAGTGGTCTCACTTCCCGAAGTGGTCTTCGTTTTAGAGGATAATAATTATAATAAATATGTTCAAGCGTATGAGTGACCCCGCGTTTGACATGGACGCACCAGTTCTCAAAGATGAGTCTATACACGATTATCAGTATTATTCTTATGAAGCACGAATTCCAAATCAACGAGGAAGAATTGAACTTCAGGTTCATGATACAAGTAGATATTTTCTGCCCTCAGAGGCTTTTATTGAGGTCGAAGGTGAAATATTAAAAACCGATAATACTGAATATGCAGCCGAAATTAGTGTTGGTTTTGTTAATAATGGTATTATGGCGTTGTTTGATAGCGCTACGTACATGATTGACGGAAAAAATGTTGAATCAATTCAAAAAGATGTTGCCGTAGCTACAACCATACTTTGTCTTGCCAGATACAGTGACGATTATTCAAGATCAGCTGGTCCATCAATGATGTTCGCAAAGGATATAACCGATTTTCCAGAAAATAGACAGTATAATTTAATACAAACACCGCGGGATACTGCATCCGATCCACAACCAGCAGGAATGATAGCCCGGCCTGCTGCTGCATTTCCGTTATTACATAGCGTTAATGTAAATTTCAACTTAGGATTTACAACACGTCGAGCGATGTTAAAGGGAAATAAAAGAATATTTTCATGTGCAATTCCACTATCACATATTTTTGGATTTTGTAGAAATGTCAGAAAAGTCATTTTCGTAGCCAAACATACAGTTGTACTAGTACGAAAAGCTGCAGATGATGATGCATTATGGAGACCCGCTGGTGATGCTGGTATGGTAATTCTTACAAAACTTAGTCTCTGGATGTCAGTATTGACCCCATCAATATCTGAAGAACAACGATTATTATCTTTTATGAGTCAAGGCGGTAAATCAATGCTATCATGGCTGACAATGACTACAGATGCTATCCAGAGTAATATTAACGGTTTATTTACATGGCAGATAGCTTCTCAGCAATGTGTTTCTGCACCAAGACACATATTTATTGTATTACAAAATGCTGCACGAGTAAATGATCAAACGCGTAGTATTATGATATTTGATAAACTCGGTGTTTCTGAGGTTTCGTTAAGGATAAATGGACATCAAGAATCATCCGAGGATATATTACTTAATTTTGATCAAAATCATGTAGCACGTGCATATCATCGTCTTATGTCGTTCATGGGCCGTGATCAAAATGTTGATACTGGATTACAAATATCTCAGTTAGATTTTGCATCCTTGTATCCTATTTATTATTTTTCGCTCGAACATTTAGATTTGACCAGACAATCAGTAGTAGATATACATTTTCGAGCTAGTGTTAATAGAGGATTTATTGTTAATTATAGAGCAATTGTTGTTATACTCAGCGATAAATCAATGCTCATAGAAGGTGTTGGTGGACGAATGAGAGTCGTTGATGCTCCAGTAGAAAATATGTAATGTGTAATTAGATCATTTATCATTATTATAAATGTCATATAATCACGTTAATGTTACCCTGACTCCTGGCCAGGTCAAAAGACTGCAATCAGCATCAAATAATAACTGTGGAATAACAATATCATTAAAAAAGGAACACATGAGTGGTTCAAATAAATTATCGATAACTGATCGACAATTCAAAAATTTTAATAAAGCAAAAAAATCAAATAAAGGTGTCAAATTGGATCTTTCTGCGGCAGCTATTAAGGATACTTTTAAAACTGGTGATATATTTCCCCTTCTCGCAGCTATACCAGCATTAATAGCCGCTGCAGCCCCAGCTGTTGCAAAAGCAGCTGAATTAGGCGCCGTTGGAACAGCCGCTGGAATGGCATTAAAGAAAGCGACCGGACAGGGAATAAAACGAACATCTAAAAATAAGGGAAAAGGTCTCAGATTACCAGGGACCCCACCCTCGTGGTACGGGAAAGGCCTAAGACTTCCAGGGACAGTTTACTAATCTCGCCTATGTCTAATTTTGATTTACTCGATGCTGTTAAAAAATTAAAAATAAAAAACTTTAGAGGTGTTTTTATGCGCGATCAATTACCAAAACAACCAAAAAATACTGAAACAGGTATTATAAATCTCGATAAAAACTCTGAACAAGGTACCCATTGGGTGGCGTATGCAATTGATCCACGTGGAATTATTTATTTTGATTCATATGGATTAGCGCCACCAAAAGAATTTATTCATTATGTCAGTAATAATACTGCACCAATCTGGTATTCAACGTTACCTACACACACATTAACCGATCCACCAATATGTGGTCGAGAAGTACTTAGTGTACTTGATGCTATATCCATGGCACCGCAAGGAAAACCACCTCATAAAGTCGTGCATGAATATACCATGATGTCACATTTAAATAGACATCAGTAAATATAATGGTAGATATTTACGGAAGATCTGCTCGTGGTAAAACTCAACAACAAGGTGATTTATCTAAATATGCAACCCTTGATCAACTTAGAAATGAGATTGATAATTTATTAAATATTACAAATGTGGATCAAAATGAAGTGGTTATTTTTCAGGACAAACAAGGACGATTAAAGACAAGCAATATACGACTACCAGACGTACTTACACAAATTCATAATGCAGTTGATGATAATATCGTAACTTTTACTGATCAGGGTAAAATACAGGATTCCGGTAAATCATTTAATGATTTTGTTAAAACAACTGGCGTCGTATTTAATGGAGAAGTTATTATGAACAAAAATAAAATTATCGATCTTGGAAATCCAACTGCAGATAATGATGCTACAACAAAAAAAAAATACGTCGATGATAAACAGACTCCAATCGTTAATGGAATAACCAACATCGAAACTGAATTTACCGGTCACGTGAATATGTTTTTGAGTTTTCGCGAAAACATAAACAGAATTAATAACGAATTTTTTGGAAAGCCACCAAATGTTAATATAAAACTTACTGATATTAATACAAAACTTAATGATATTATTGTAGAAATTCCTGATATTGTTTAAAAAATAGACCTGATTAAATTTCCTCACGATCAGATTAAATATATTGTGTATACTGTTGCTTCTGGGTCTGGTACATGGACGCCAGAAAATAAAACCATTAAATATACAGCAAAAATCGCTGGTATATATAGGATATCCGTACTTAGCGGTGTAGATTTTATAATATACACTAACTCTCCATCAACTGGTAATATTTCTAGAATTATATCCGTAAAATTAGATAAAGATTCCGAGATAACATTTACGATGGAATCGTCTGATAAACATTCGGTCTCAGTTGGTTACTGGTGGTATTTGGAATTTGTAACTCAATTAACTACTTAACATCATAGTATAATGGATCAAATAGCTATCGACGTTCAACGTCACAGATATAATCAAGCATGTGAATGCCTGACCAAACTAAAAAATACCATCGACCATTATACAGTAAAAATAAAAAAATATCGTAGACGTATGGTCGTTATTGATATAATTGTGTATTCAGTTTCTGATATTGTTGCTGGATCCGGATTAATATTATCAACATTAACGATGACAGCTCCAGCAATCATAACAATTATTGTTTCAACTTCAACGACTATAGCAGGTATTTTTAATATTATTGCTAAAAAGATAACTACATGTACGAATGATAAATTGCGCGAGTATATGATAAAATTGCACTCAGCAACAACAACATACTCTAAACTATCTGGGTATATTTCCACGTATCTCAGTGATGGTAAAATATCTGATGAGGAGTTTGTAACGATAATTAAAACCTACGATGAAGCATTCAAAATTGTTAGTGATTCTGCTGACAAAATAAATGGAGAATTAAACAATAATAATAACAATAATGTCAGCAACTGAGTCGAGAGAGTTGTTACAGCAGATCATCGCTAATACTACTCCTTAAAAAACTACTATGATATCGATAAGTTCGACCAATCCTGAATTTAGTGTTAACTTTCCAACTGCAATTCCAGTAAAAGAGATAGCATTAGCTCAGTTACGTGTTTATTATAGCTGGCCTAATATTAGATCAAAACCATTTGGTGGACAACAACCAAATAATTCATTAGTATTCGCAAATAAAAATAAATCTGATGGAACTCCCGATTGGCAAGTTGTTAGTATTCCAACTGGCAGTTATCAGTTATAACAGATTAATGAGGAATTCCAGCGCAGAATTAAATCTTTAAACGGGAAAGAGTCTAAAATAGCAATTACTGTTTACGAACCAACATTATCGTCAGTGATTGAAATAAATTCTCCTGATTATGCTGTAGATATTTATCAAAGTTCGATTAGATCAGTATTAGGTTGGCCTGAAGTCGCGCCAGATTATCAAGTTCCACCAGAACCACAGAGATCCGACTTCAATATAGATGTTAAGAAATTTATACAACTTCCAGAATATAGAAACAAAGTTCCATTTATGGAGAGCACTACAGCAAGTGCTTATCGTAATTATATACCCCATACTTCTTTTATAAGTTTCATTCAAAGTAGGAGTGGTTTAGCAAGAATATCGACACTTGATGTTGAGCAAATTAACTCATTATCAAGACCGATTAAATCTGAACACGAACACATGTTTAATAATCTTAAAAATTTACTTTCCAGCATCAATACTTTTTATAACGATGATTTAAAAAATCAAATAATTGAAACAATACAACATCTAAATCAAGTTGTAGCAGACTTAGAATCTGTAAATAAGGCCATTGTTGACAGAGAGAAAATAATAAATGTGCCGGCAGATAGATCTTCTAGCTCTTATATAGTTAATGAAGATGACCAAATCCAACGTGTAAGTCATAAGCGATTATTTAAGACAGTATTTATGAAATATTAAGGAATCACAGAAGAACAGCTACCAACATTTATAATACCCGGATTTGACTCCGAGAAGTTAAAAAAATCAGTTAGTGATCTTATTGATGAACACTTTAGAAGAATATGTAATTCCTGGAAAAAATTAATTCCACCCCCAGCAATTCTCAAATATAATAATGATCCATATGGAACAGGTCGTCATATCTCATTTAATATTGTTAATATAACATCCACCATCGCACTGAATTTAGTTTGCGATATAATTGATAATAGCTACCATTTTGACCTCTCTAAGTCTAATCAGGCTCAGCAGGGGTATATATTATATTCATCTAGTATCCAATCCCCTCCGGGCTGGCTGATTGTATCTGAGCCAATAAATCAAGTCTACCTGCGTGTACATAATCCATTATTGTCAAGAATGAATTTCAAACTCACAAATCAAGATGGTAATATTGTGGACCTGCGCGGGGAGACGTTATATATTAATTTATATATACGATCCTAGATTGGTCTGGATAAAATATTTGGTTAGTTTCCCTTGACAAAGTCAGGTGACAAAGTCAGGACCATCTGTTTATGAACTGTATATCTGTTTAAAAACCCAAATCTATTGTTAAAAGTCCCGATATTAATGCCCTGACAAAGTCAGGTGACAAAGTCAGGTGACAAAGTCAGGTGACAAAGTCAGGAGCAGCAGGGAGGGTGAACCTCTACAAAATTTTTGCTCAAGTTTTTAACGTAAAAAATAGTTCAATAAAATCAGGATAAAAAAGTCAATAATAGTATAACAAAACTGAGCTAACCTCATGTGGTTTATTATGTGGTTTATAACCGTCCGTACGGTAATATAAAAAGTTAGATATTTTGGTTTAGGGTTATTGACCCTTTTTTTCAGCCTCTGTAGGAACCCTTATTCAGGTTAATTTCACAAGCAAAAATTTTGTAGGGTTCACCCTCCCTGCTGCTACCTTGCATTGACCCATAATTATATTAAATCGATAGGGAAATCATTTATCTTCTCAGAAATTAAAAGCATAACACCGATTTTATCTTTAATCCGTTGTCAGACGAGACGTAACTACAGCGTTGTTGAATTTTGACCTCGTTCGCACCATTTTCATTGCTAGTCACATGACTAACTAAATCTCGCAGCCGATGTGCATAAACGTCATAGGTTAAATAGTCACGTGATAACAACAAAGTGCGTTGACATGTAGTTTCTGCGTAATCAGTCAGCCTCTTTCCAGGAAGATGCGACAGCGACATGTTTCGGGCTGCTGTTATCCCAATTAATATGTTGAATAATACTTGCTTTTTCTTGTAATTGTATACATTGCGTGACTTTCATTCAATATTTTAGAGTTTATGTCTTCTTTCTGCAATACTGGAATGGAAGGTTTTATGCATAAACTATATTGCAACATGACAGGTAAAGACGAATACACGGAAGCTCTTGCCAATGAGATACTTTAAGAAAAGGGATACTATTTTAATATTAAAGAACTACAGTATGATGTAATAAAATCAGTTATCAATGAAGGTGACACATTTGCCGTCTTCCACAAGGGGTATGGGAAAACGCAGTTTTTTTTTTTGTTGTTATCACGTGACTATTTGACCTATGACGTTTATGCATATCGGCTGCGAGATTTGGTTAGTCATGTGACTAGCAATGAAAATGGTGCGAACGAGGTCAAAATTCATCAACGATGTAGTTACGTCTCGTCTGACAACGGATTAAAGATAATATCGTGTTATGCTTGTAATTTCTGAGAAGATAAATGATTTCCCTATCGATTTAATGTAATTATGGGTCAATGTAAGGTCATTTAAGTTTGCTAGGCCTGATAGTTGGCGAGTACCCTATGCCGACACCAAATGGTGTCGGCAAATTCCAAGTTTTTGATAGGGAATAGACTCTGACCCTACACCCCAACATAAAAAAACAAATATCAAAAATGGGGTGTCAAGGGTCAGAGGAAACTCGGACTAACATTGATAGTACGGTGTTAATCTAAATATGCTCTCAGTAAATCTATTTACTGTATATCGTAACAACTATCATTTAATTTGAAATATCGCTACCGAGATAAATGGAATTGATATATGCTACTAACTTTGGTGGTTCAAAATCACCAACCGAGATATGACGCATATAGATTACACGGATAGGTGCTGACAACGAGCTGGTCTCTTCGGTAACTTGCCGAGTGGTCTAAAGCGCTGACCGTTACGGATCACTGCTATCTCACATCTGCGTGAGTTCCAGTCCAGACTCGACTAACGTGGGTAAGTGAGAAAGACTGCTAGTAGCTTCTCGTGGGTCGGTGGTTTTTCCCAGGGTTTTCCAGGGTTCTTCCTCCACCATTAATACTGGCCACCATGTATAGCCTATCTTGTGCTGAAAAATGGTGTTAAACCATATAACAACAACAACATTAAGAGCCGCGTGTATCTAGCAACACATAAAGTCCTAATTGAGAGAACGAAGTGTAGGAATAGAATCAGTACAAGGAAATGTGGTTTCTCCCAGTTGGTTTGTAAGTAGTCTATTTCATATGTAGTACGTCCGGGGGTAAATGTTTTCGGTACTGATGTTGTCATTTTGTGAACATTATTGGCATTTTCATTTTTGTTTCCTAGTGCATCTTTGACTGAACACATCAGGTTATGTTATGCACTTAACATTGCTGGTTTTGCATTATCCATGTTAAACGTAATGCATGGATACCTTTGATGCCCAGAAGTCTCTCTGAGAGCATTGTCCTTCAGGCTTTAGATGCTTATTAATGTAATTTTCTTTATTTCCGTCACTGGCACCATCGATAACAATTTTTCCAAAGAACTCCTTCTACGCTTGTTTATTCTTGTTTTGAAAAATGCTTGCCATACAAGTACGAGCTGCTGCAGGTTAATTGGCATTATCATGCCAAAATGTTGTTCACAGAGACAAAACAATGCAATTAACATGCAATTACCAGCTGCAATTACCAGTCAGTTGGCATGATTGTCATATTGACATGTGTTGAGAAAACAAAAATAGCCAACATACTAGTTGTGGAAAGTCAACTGGCACGATTGTCCGGAAAACGTGTTGTCATGGAAAACAAAAAAGTTAATATACCCAGTACAAGTTGTTTCAAGTCCTATGACATAATTTTCATACCGAATTTTTAACATGCAAGTGCCATTTGTGCCAAGTCATATGACGTGATTTTCATATTAATCTGTTACAAATGTTATTGTGATAGGTCATATGGCATAACTGCCTTACCAGATAGTTAACATATAATAGATACATGTGGCAAGTGATTTGGATGGATTTTTATACTAGTTGTTAATGTGCAAATGTTTGCTGTCGGAAGTCCTAGGGTATGATTTTTATACCAGATAGTGAACATCCAAGTGCCAGCTGTGGCATTTCTGTTGCGTGATTTTCATGCTATTCAATGACTTTCCTGGATATGCTGCACAAGACGACGCGTATCGTCTGAACTAAAACTGGACAAAAATACAATTGTATCATTCCGTATCGTAATGACATCTTGCGCAATTAAGACGCCGAAAAAAATCAATTTGCACAATAGTAGAATGCAAACTTCGAGTTACTGTACATAACTTACATTTTGCAACAAGTGAACAATGTAAATGAGGGTATACCGAATAAGCACGCTGCTATCTGAACGTGCGTAAACCATGCATGCAAAGTCTACGACATATCCGGGATATAATAATTGCGGCTAGGTTTCAGTCTGTGTGATTAGTAAAAAAGTGTCACACTTATTCTTTTCATTTCCTTTTGTCTTCACTGTATTTTGTCACCTCACTTTTCACAGGTTTTTGTCTTTCTGGATGACGTAGGTATTACCAACAAACAACATATTTTCGATATATAACGCACCAAACCTAACTTTTTCCTATTTCTGACCTTCTGTTTGCTTTGATATCTAATTCGTTTCCATGCCTTACCTATTTGCTTTAAGTCATCATTAATTTGCTCTGACTTTTTTTGTTGGGGATTAGTTTCAAAGCAAAATATGTGTTCAAATCCGTCTCTTTGTTATATAGTTTGTGAACAATTTGTCAAATAATCCCGTAACAGTGCTAATACATTTGAAAGGAAAAATTGATTGCTTCAGCTGTTATTATATTTCTGTCTAACTGTGCAAGTAGTTCATTCACACTGTTTTGGTTGTTTTTTAGTCTTTTTTTAGCTGTTACAATTTATGGTGGGTATTTGGAACGTTCTTATATTTCGTAATATCTTTATTAGTTTCTTTAAACCTGTCAACAAATGTAACGCCAATCGATAGATAAAAAAACAAACTTTCTATAATATGATATTCAGCTACAAACACTGCACCTAGGGCACGTGCAGATTATGTCAGTCAGATATATACTACATATGTCCGTTATGAACATGTATCCAGGATAGGATGTTGGCATGGCAGAAGAGCATAGTAATTCTAAAAATAGTTTACACGTGCGCTTTGAATTTATAATATCTGATAAACCAAACATTTTTAATTTATGTTAACTCTTGTTTACCAGTCTAAACATGGCTCACATACTCTCTCTCTCTCTCTCTCTCTCTCTCTCTCTCTCTCTCTCTCTCTCTCTCTCTCTCTCTCTCTCTCTCTCTCTCTCTGATGTGTACCAAAACACTCTTAATCCAATTAAAAATCGCATGTTATCGATATATCAATACATGACATACTTTCCAAAAGATAGGTTTTCCGGTGGTGATGTCACAATTCAAACAGAAAACTCCGCAGCGTCGTAAAATATTGTCCTTTGATGCTTTAGAAGTATCATTATTTCTTCATTGTATTTTCAGTAATATCAATCACATTGCATCTATCTCAGCTATTGTCAAATCTATTGCTCATTTTGTGCAATATTGATTCAGAAATTCTACGCTAAAATCCTACAAAGTTCACAACAATACAATCCAAGTTAACTGACAAATAACTGATACAGAAACGTATATTCTGTACAGTGTTTTGAATATATACTCTAGGAAAATGCTTTCTAGCTTGGCTGTTGTCATGATTCAATATTATATGATGATACAATGGCTGTGCATTATTGGTCAGAAAGTTCCTGGAATGTGAAGCGACACTAATGCCATAGGTTGAGAAATAGTATACAACTTAACATTGCGCGACCTTGTTCGATGATCTCGAGAATCTTTTGTCGGAGTAAAATTTAAAATAATGCTGGAGTCTTGCTGCGGCAGAAACTAGCATTAAATTTGGTGTTGCCGTGTACATACGCGAATGGCTTGAAATAAAGAATGAATCAAATCTATTCAGGAGTGGCTGTTATAGGAAATTACTATTCGCTTAAAGTGTCATTATGGTTTTAAAAAAATTGAATATTTGAGTGTTGTCATATCCCCACAGGAGTGATTTTGTGTAGGAATACTATTCACTATACTCTTCACAACTTGATTCCTAATATTCATTCTAAAGCACACCATACGTAGCAAAATAACTTTAAGTAGTATGTAATTTCAAACATTACACACACACACACAGATATATATATATATATATATATATATATATATATATATATATATATATATATATATATATATATATATATATATATATATATATATATATATATAAAACTTTGTATAAAGTTACTAAAAGTATTATTTTAAATAGTTTTCATTTTAAAATCTTTCATAGAAGAAAGAAAACGTTTTAGCGTTTTCTTGGATACAATTAGCTATCAGTGATATATGTGAAATAGTAGGTCGCACTAACAGTGACGACGTGAACACGGGTGAGCGGCGAAGATCGAAGTGTGGATATTGCTGACCCTTGAGGTGTATGATTGTGTTCTGACGTAACGTGTTACGTCAGTCAAAACGTACTGTAAAGATGTTCTGTATAGGGACTAAGAATTCATACTTGCAAGATATTGTCTAAGTGGAGTCAACTATTAATATTAATGTGAACAATATATCGATAGTTCAAACACACTAACGTTTAATCATACTGAATATGATTCACGTATGACTGCAATACCCAGCACATTGTGAATACTGAATAGGATTCACGCATGACTGCACTACCCAACACCTTGGGAATAACAACGAGTGAGCAATAATTCGGTGAATTTGGATTTAGCTCGCCATATATCGTTGAACCGAAGTATGTATTTCTTTTTTGTTTCTTCCCACAAAATCCGACGAAATCTTGAACTTAAATATTGACTAAAAATGAAGTATTGAATTGGCCTACCATACAGGTTGTTCCAAAACTGAACTATATAGGTCGTACGACATAATGTGTAACATATATTGTCACAATTCTAAACTACTGACGCAGTGCGTAAGTTCAAATGAAGGTTACGATTGTAGGATGTGACCGCATGAGTGGAAATAATAAAACAGAAAGTTTGCAATTCTAATAAAATCTATCATATGCATCGATTTAGCACAGGAAAACTCCACCAGTGAGTCAGAATCTTGTGTCATAAATGAGGTTGTGCCGATTGTGTGATTTAAAAGTTTGATAATGAGGGTGAACGTTTCGTATCCTACACTGAAGTATATTGATGTTTTTTTTCCTTCACATTTTTGAATGACAAACGAGGGCCAAAGTAATAATGGCATATTGTGAATACTGCCGTAACTTTGAGGTGACTCGAACTCCATAAAAATTTCTTATCGTAAGATAGAACGTAAAAAATAAGGGTAAAACTTAAAATGATGTTAAACACAGTTTAGCTTTCAAAGAACAGTGGCTGAAATGCTACGGTAGCATGCTTAATAATACAAATGTTATCAGGTTGTTTCGTGTCTAGGCTCGTACAAAGTAACAAAGAAAAGAGTGAAGCCAACAAGCGTTGTACAATTTAACAATGTAATTTATTTCCCTAGGAAACACGATACAAAGATAAAAAGGACTTTTGGTTTGTGAATCTAATCCCAAAATTATTCCTAGAATTTAAAAATATAAATCCTGTCACTAAAAAGTTCTAAATGAATCAAAGATCGAATCCCGATACAGTTTAAAGATGGAAGACGAAGACTTCTTCTATAGCATGTTTTGTGCTGTTGTGTCAACAGTTCCTTGTTGATTTGTATGAATCAAGAATAATAAATGTCTTTGCCCAAGAAATTTGATAAAGAAGATACTTGTATGTTTTTCAGAGAAATTAATTTCTAATTCCGAAAACTAGATAAACTTAACTCAGACTGGTTACAGCACACAATACCTTTGAGCTCCAGAAGTATCAATTTACGACTGAATCCAATCACTAAAAGCGTCAGTTTTTAAGGCAGTTTTAGATCATATGATGTGATCACGTGGTCACTAAATTCCAATGGTGCATTAAGACCATAAGAAGATTAACACATACGTCATGGACGAATTTGGGCATACCTAAAGATGTTGATGTTAATGTTGTTGGGCTTAACGCCATTTTCAGCACACGATAGGCTATTCATGGCGGCTAGTATTAATGGTGGAAAAGAAACCGGGAAATCACAGGAAAGAACCACCTACCCACGAGAAGCTACTGGCAAGCTTTCTAACATATCCACATTCGCCGAATCCTAGACTCGAACACACGCAGACAGAGGTGAGATGGCAGTGATCCGTAACGGACAGCGCTTTAGACCACTCGGCCACTCGGGGCCCCTAGCATACCTAATGAATCTTACTGTAAGATATTAAAAAAATTGTTTACAATAGAATTGACACAAGCCAAATATGACATCGATTACGACCAATGATTTTCGCTTTGTGTTTTCCAATTTTGAATCAAGGTCAGAAACTAGGTCAGCAAAAATTCAATGTAACAACAGTTATTTACTAGGACTGAACTGCATTTTCTGAAAAATGTCAAATCTAGTGAATAAAGTTATTATTATCAATAACATGGAATGAAATAAAAAATAAATAAAAATGCAAAACTAACCCACAAGTAATTAAATTTCATATACGTAATAAGGTCAACACATATAGGTTTCGTTTATCCATTCGATTAATCGAGAGAAAAAAAATGAATTAGTCCTCGATTAAGCTTTGATCTATAATTACTTTGCTGTTCAGTTATAATGATGAGATAACGATGCTTTGAAAAAAAAAACAAACATTTACAACAGCCTTATTAAGTTGAAGTGGGCTAAGAAGTCGTATATATAGCTAGATTGATCAGGTCGAAACGGTAATTTAAGTAATGTTTGTCTCAATTGTTGTGAAAGAATGTTCAGTTGATGATTGAAATGTGGAAGTGCTTAGTACTTTGTGTACGCTATACTTGCAGTTAAAATTGAATATAGACCACGAAATCAGGATCACGTATGCGGCAAGATAGAGATACACTGAACCGATCTTCGACACCGGAAACAGTCATGCACATATAGGATCGTGAACAAAAAAATCCATCAGCTCTTGTCAACAGAGGACATTTACATTTCGATCTGCATTAAGTATTTCAGCTTGTTCAGATGATGAGTCCGTTTGGTGTAAACGACGAAACATTTTACTTCACAAACCTAAACACAGCTATCAAAAAACATAACGAACTTGTCTGTACTAATAAAGAATAATAAATAATAAAGAATGTCTCAATACATGAGCTAGTGAGAATTTAAATATGTCTGATGACTTGATCTTGATTAAGGTTGCTGCTCCAGAGCTGGACGCTAATTGCACAGACCGTGCATGAAAGTACTGGTTTTCAAAATGGTTCAGTGATGATTATACACTAATTGATTCCTTATCATTCCAAAATAATGTGTCAGTCAGCGATAGAAAAATCATTGTTACAGTGTCAACAATGATGAATGAGAAGTGATTTAGTGCCAAGAGTAATGTAAATGACAAACGCGTCTCTCATCAGGCAGACTACAGGCAATAAACTCATCTCTCTCTCTCTCTCTCTCTCTCTCTCTCTCTCTCTCTCTCTCTCTCTCTCTCTCTCTCTCTCTCTCTCTCTCTCTCTCTCAGGCAGATTACACTTAATAAATTCGCCGCGAACTCTACACAGACGACATAAAATTATATGGAATTCTTTGAAACATTCTTAGATTATATAGATATTACACAAAATAAAAACTGATATGGAGAGAAAGAAAAGTTTGATCGTTAAAAAGTAAAGAAGTTTTGATTGGCTTCCAAATATTCGTGTCTCAAGCTTGAGACAATCTGAGAGACAAAACTTTCACCCTTTCGTTTATGTAAGACTCGAAACGGTCCCTTATAACGTTTGGACTCGATCGAGGTCAACATTGAAAGGTCGGAGGGTTCACAGGCAGGCCAAATTCTGTCGCAGTTATAGTTCCTCAAACCAGAACACCTTTCGGATTCGATACTTTGTGTTCCTTACAGGTTCCATTAATATGAATATAATTCAGACAATGGACTATCTCAAGGAGCAACTGTTGACTCCTTAGAATAAGAATTGAACAAATAATTTTTGACTAGATTCAGCATGTAACTGTACATGTTGGCGGAAGTGATGCGCGTGACGACTGTGACATAGACACGTTCAAATTGCAATACATATTGCATGAATATTAGCAGCAGGGAGGGTGAACCCTACAAATTTTTGCGACAAAATCGATTAAAGCTTCAGAATGCCCAATGGAGCCTTCCTACGAAATCTCATATTTCAACCAAAAAAAAAATAAAGACCCCATTTTACAAATGGAGCCTTAGCGATTTTGTCTTAAATATATTGTCATAACCACCCTCAAATTGCTGCCAATAATTGCTATCATTGTTGTCATAGCCCTCCCTGCTGCTGGAAGGATTTCAGGGTTAATACAAATGATTTAACCGAATATTTGATCAAGTCCAATACGATATCGTGACCGAGGGTCGTGTAAATTTATTGTTATAAATCCATGTGGGACTGACTGAGCATGACTAAAGTAATTTTTGAATCCATTTAAGTTCATATCGGAACACCATGTCTGCCAAATATTTCGTAGCGTATGTGTATCAACGCCGTTGAATACAGCAAGAATATTGCAGTTATCGCGAATCACTTTTGGAATCTGAGTGTAGCGTTGAGTGACATATATCACGTCAGTGTTTTTATGCCTACCTCGTGAAAATATTCTAGCAGGGTTCTTTTGGTTATCTAACATCACATCATCGTACACTACAAGATTGTTTATGTCTCCATCGAGGTCATCTACGCTAGGCGCATCATCAATATCTGTTTTAAAGTCGATTACACTTTCACCTTTAATTTCTGATGCATTCTCATTACAATCTTTTAGCACTTCATAGCACCGTTGATCATCTACGGATGGAGCAACTAAATATAATTTATCCCACTTCATAAATCGCATTATCAAATTAAGCAGCAATTGTGTTTTACCCGATCCAGATGGTCCGATTATAATGGCACGGACAGAATTTGGAAGCGCTGCGTGGTGCTTCACCGGTTCTCTTCTTTTATTCGCTGAAAAATCAATTATATTCATAACGCTATATATAAATTATGGATCTATATTGTGTTAAATGTAAACAGCGTACTAGTACAAATGATGCGACGACGATTACAACTAAAAATAACAGATCGGCACTTACTGGTAAGTGTGTAACATGTGGTACAAAAAAATTTCGATTTATTTCTTTAAAAAAAGCGACACGGAGGTGATATCGCAGCCAAATTGGGAAAACTCCCCAAAACCCCATGGGCAAAATACCCTGGAGAAAAACACCTTCCAGGATATAGCTACTGTGGTCCCGGAACGAGATTAGATCTCAGACTTGATGATCAAAATCAGCCCCGGCCTGGTGAGTATCCGATAAATGCTATTGATAAGGCATGTCATGCTCATGATGATGCATATCAAAGCAATAATTTGCAACAAAGACATCTCGCGGATGTAAAATTAATTCATGCGTTAAATGCTATTCCCGATAAATCCTTCAAAGAAAAATTGGCTTCATGGTTGGTCAAATCAGCTATGAAAGGCAAATTAGTGTTAGGTGCTGGTAATTGAAAACACTAGTGTTTTTATAGTATGGAATCTATTTATTATTCTCCGAAAGGATACTGGAGGGGTAAAGCAGCAATCAGTAAACTCGCTAACGCTGCAAAAGTGAAAAAGTCCACTGCGGAAGATTGGTTATCCAAACAAGCTATATGGCAAATTTATCTACCATCGCCTAAACAAATTAATTATTCTCATTTTGATGTTACCGTACCCAATGAAGTTCATCAGGCTGATTTATTGTTTTTACCACATGATCATGGTTACAAATACGCGATAACTGTAGTTGATATTGCGAGTCGATTTAAACAAGCAGAACCATTGAAAACAAAGTCAGCTTCTGAAGTCGCTTCTGCATTTGAAAGGATTTATCGACGAGGTCCTCTAAGATGGCCAAATCTATTACAAGTTGATCCTGGCAAAGAGTTTCAAGTTGCTGTTCTATCAATATTGAAAACTCATAATGTTACAATACGACGGGGACATACTGCGTTACATCGTGATCAGGCAATTGGAGAACGATTTAATCGAACTCTTGCAGAACGGTTATTTGGATATCAATATGCAAAAGAATTTATCCAAGAAAAACGATCTCGTGAATGGGTCCAAAGGTTACCGAGTGTAGTTGCAGCGTTAAATAACGAGATTACTCGAACTATTAATATGAAACCAAATATTGCAATAAAACAAATATATATATATATATATATATATATATATATATATATATATATATATATATATATATATATATATATATATATATATATATATCGGAAGAACCACAGCGGGTTAGCACTCAGCCACTTCTCGGTGATGTTACTGTGAGATATTTATACGAACCAAGAGAACTTGAAGGTGGTAAAAGAAAAGCTACTGATCCTATATGGAGTGTTACTACGCATAAAATTTCAACCATAACGCGATCAACTGGTAGACCTCCAATCTACAGATTGGATTCAACAGCACCTCAGCGTGGTTTTACACGCGAACAACTACAAATCATTCCGGACGATACTCAATTACCGCCACATGGTCTTAACTAGCTCCGTTACGTCTATTACACTCAAGACAGGTCAACATCACATTGTTTCTGACATGACCAAGACTGTTATTTTTTCTGTCTACGGTGAATTGTCGAGGGTCTTTATCCGAATACTGCCAGTGCATTATACAATTGCAACTGGCGCAGTGATTATTCTGTTGTTCTTTTAATGCGATTATTACTTCAGCATCAATATCAAATTCTCGTTGTATTTTTTTGTCTTGCTGTTTGTAACCAGAGTTGTTTTTATTAATGATGCTAATATCGTTTGCATTAAAATCATCATCGAAAACAATCCTTCGTAGTTGATTTATTCGTCGTACTCTGGACACTGCGAGATAGACTAAATTTGACCATTCAATGCGATTATCAACTATCCAAACAATTGTATCCGTGATGGTCAATCCTTGTGACGAGTGTATTGTTGTTACATAACCAAACGTCCATGGTGATTTATCAGCTCATAATGCATCTTCTACAGCATTGATATCAACTAGCACAATATCACTTAACACTAGAATCTGTTTCTCCGTTTGGCCTGGATTTTCAACTTCAATATTCTGCTTTCATGTATCCGATGGTCTATAACACAACGGTACTGGAAACGTTGGGAATTTTTTCTTGTGTAGCTCAAACAACTTTTCTGAAGTGCGTCTCTGACTATCTTTCTACTTGCTACTACAAAATCATTTGGTCTCCATGTTTCCCAAAAATCATTCATAGGTGTTTCAGAAATTATTTCACGCGCTACTTCACATTGAATTCTATCGGGTTGTAATCTAATTAGTTTTTTAAGCTCAATTAACTGCTCATCGAGTGCTCTATAGTCAGTATCAATTTCGTCGTAATAATCAACAAATCCTTTTAACCAATTATGTGGACTTCTTCCAACAAATGGTGGTGGTTGACCATGATCGCCGCACAATATAACTTTTGTATTATTTTGCAATAACCAATCAAGAAACATTTTTAATACTTCTTCTGAAACAGTACATGCTTCATCCTAAATAATAACCGCAGGAATAAATTTCTCACCCATTCGCTCAGGAGTCCAAGCATCGCCCTTGTATCGAAAAAAACTATGATACGTGCAAGCTTCAAGATTTCATTGTTTTATCTCTCTCTCTCTAGTCTATGGGTTGGTGTGAGTACAATCATGGATGTTCTCTCTCGATATAATTCTATCACACGTGTTGTCTTTCCAGACCCACCACAACCGTTTAAATAAACTGTTTTATATCTACAAATTGGATCTGATATCGGTGGTGCTTTAGACATAGAAAATCCTTCGGATTTTTCACTGATAGAATTATCGTTTTTCAGGTAACTGCTTTTAATCTCAACGTCTGCTGATTTAGAATAATCGCATTGTATTTCACGTTTAATTCCCCATGTTCCCCAAGTCTCTTCGCTATTAGTAAATTTAGTTACCTCTTTGATATATTTTTTATCGACATACATTGAATCAATTGCAACTCTAACTGCTATACTAGGAAATCTATTTATCATTGCAAATAAATTGATAGATGTATAACCCAGCATAGAAGCTCTCAAATGTAGATATGCAGAGCTTTCTCCATCATTGTAAGTAACAATTCTACCTAACTTTGTTCTATTGGACAAGAAGGCTGTTTTACAATTTGCGTACCTATTTTTCTCTACTGCATCTTTAATAACGAAGTCGTATTCGGCATCATCTATAATCAATCGTGAGGATTGTCTTTTAAAGTTGAATTTTTTTCCACCGTGTGTTAATTTACCGATTATTCTTCGGCCGAGATCCTTTGCTTCACTATTTCGTTGATTAAATATCTTTTTTGACCATTCAATGATGTACTCCTCGTCAGCATCAATATGTTTTCTAGACTTATCGATTATACTATCAAGACATTCTGGTTCTGGTAACCATACATTGGTTTGTTTTCGATATGAGATAATCGCTTCGCTGACAATCAACGAAACTAACATTTTACAATCAATCATATATCGCAATAACACTATTGATAACCATATCCTTTCAGCCATGTGTCTACCAATCCAAACATAACAACACGGATGAAAGCCTTCAGCGAATTCAAATGATACTACGCGAGCAAAACCGGTCAAATCAAAATCAGGCAGCGGTCCATTAATAGCAACGCGAGTCATTTCATGTGTGGGATGTCCAAACCGTTAAAAATACTCACCAGCGAATCCATATCCTAGAAAACTTCCTGGATAACAGGCAACGATATCAACTGATATCATACTTTCACGATTGTACTTAACGTTCCATAGACCGCCATGATAATATTCCAGACAGCTGGATTGAACATCCTGTAAAAACTCTTTTCGTGTTGGTTTCCAATTTTTTTCTTTCTTGCAAAATGAGCTGCAACCGATGGAATTGTAAAACAAGTTGTAAGTAACTGTTCGTAATTGTCGGATTTTCCATTAAAAACGCTAGCGTTTTCACTGAGACTCATTGCTAGTTTTTTCATCCTATTATGTAGACTTTCAGTACGATATAATTCACCGTTAGGTCTCACAAATTGATTGAATTGACATTCTTCATCTTCAAAACTATGAAGTAGCCATACTGATACATGGTCGTTTTTACACAAACTAGCAATAGCATCGAATAATCTTTCTTCAGTGAGAATACCATCCTTGGAGAATTCTTCTGGGATATACTTCACTGTTCTGCTTCGCGGGAATATTGTAACCGCGGATGTCCATGCGTGTTTGTTATGATCAATAATTTTGATTGGAGCTCCGTTTTTATTGTATTTCGATTCGTATAATACTTCACCGGTTATCGTTGAAACGGTTATCGGAAATCTCAGCGACTTTTCCAATCTTGCTATATCGGAAATAGTTGCTCCGTTCTCTTTCACTGTTAGCTCCCATTGATCTATTTTTTATGTCTTAGATCGGTTAATTTATTCCCACGGAGTGCATTTGTAAAGTGTTCTATTACACGCTCTGCTACACAATTGAATGGTTTTTCCACTGACGTTGACTGTTTCATTGGTGCTAGTTTTCCAATGTCAGGTTTCTTATTTAACGGAAACATCCCATAAACAATTGCTGTTTCAGGATACGCTTTTTCATAGTATGGTTTATCAATTCCAGTTAATAGCCCTGGTCTGGAATCACGGCTAACAATGACTGTTGTCCTATCTTTGAGAATTGTATCAAACTTGTCCCGTATGATCCAATCGCCCGATTCTAAATTGATAATGAATTTCACTCTGAGAAAATACCTTTTATTGTCAAATTGTGATAGTATCATAGCTGCTGTTTCATCATTCATTCTAGCATCAACAACACCATCAATTTTAAATGTTGACCAGGTGTGTGATGCGCCGTCCTGTTTAAACTCATTAACACAATTTCGTATTTTTCTAATCAGACTTCTATTACTTATTTTCTCTTTTGGTACGTCTTCGAGGGTTCTATCGAGATTGAGTTTAATATTTTTATAAGGCTTGATTGTTGATAATCTCTTGAATTCTTCATTCATATAAATAGAGCAAACATTTAAATAGAAAATTTTGTTTATAAATAATGAATCACTGCAAATGGCTTATGATTGGATCAGTAACCCCATGCAATAAATCGTGTAGAGGTGAATTCTGTGGACATCACTTACAGAGCGTCAGAAATAATTCGACAGGCCCAGCCCCATGCATAAATTGTGGGGTGGGTGTGAGAGGAAAATCACAATTATGTATCAATTGTGGAGGTAAGCGGTTTAGAGAATTGAAACGTTATTATGATAAACGAATAAAAAACGCTATCATTGACCCTAACAATGACTCTGTCAAAGACAAAATCATAAAACCCCTCAAGACTACATTAATAGATTTATAAATAAAGCAAATGATGAATTAGACAAATAGTATTATTGTATATAAATGGAGCAAGAATTCAGACTTCACCCAGAACTTGTTAAAATATGAAATATCTCGTAAAGGTGTTGTTAGACACTGTAGACTAAAGAAACCTGTGGGATTTGTTAATAATCAGGGATATTTGTGTTTTACTGCTGGAGGAAAGGTATATCTCTGTCATAGGGCAGTCTTTGAGTGTTATATGGGACCGATCAAAGATTGCTGTGTTATTGATCACATTGATTCTGATATTCAAAATAATTCTCTTGAAAATTTGCAATTCATTTCTCAAAGTGATAATACAAGAAAGGGAAAGACAGGGACTTGTAAGTCAGTTGGAAAGAAACCAGTACAGTCATTTGATACAGCGACGAATGAAAAAAGAATTTTTCAATCAATGAATGCTGCAGGGAAATATTTTGGAATATGTATGCCTTCAGTACGAAAAGTTGCTGAAGGGATTTATCAAACAGCTATCTCAAAGAAAAATGGACATAGAATAAAGTTTTCCTATTTACAAAATAACTCTCAATAGTGAGTTTTAATTATAAATAAATTTTTTTATGCTATTTGATGCTATTTTAGCCAATTTTTGTGTCATTTTTGCATGATTTTATGGTATTTTATTACAATTCAGACCAATTACCATAGGGTAAATTAGTCGATTTTCTGTGTTATTTTCCATAGGGAAAACGCTAAAAGCGTTTCACGTTAATATCATTTTATAAGATATTATGTACATATATTTTTTCCAATACTTATTCGCAATGTCCACGCATTCATGTATTAAAAAAGTAAATGACAGTAGCTGGAACAGCCAAGGTCAGAAGCTGGAACAGCCACACAAACAGGTAGTAAATATGGTCGTTGTACCGGAACGCGCGAGCAACAAGACACTAGGTCAAGGTTCTATTAATAGATTTTTTAAAAATCCCAATTACGCACGTTAACAGCTGTTTAGATTTTGGATGAAAATGAAATTACTTTTTAATTACAAATTAAAATAGATTGTATGTGAGGTCAAAATAGTAAAGCACATTACATGTAATTCAGTTTTTTAGTGTGGTAGCTACATGTAATAAAATTATCGATGACGCAGAAAAATATCATTCTCGAACCATTCAAGAAATAGCAGGTAATCCTGAATTGACATGTCCCATGACAGAATTATCTCGTCATGTAAATCCATTATTATTACGATTAAATAAACACGTAATATTATAGAAATTAATAAAAATTTTGCTATTATTTAACAGTTGTATTCCTTTTTTAATGTTTTATTTAAATATTTAGTTTCCATTGAAATTACTACACAATTTTCACTATGAAATGTCATTTATTAGGTATCTAGGGAAATAAATACACACTCATTTATCGACACTGGTCTTATTATCACCTTATATATAATATGAGCTATATACGCGCTTGGGGCTTTAAGCGAAGCCCAATATGCCAATCAAAACTACCCACGCCATTGTCATGGTGTGGTTGAATTTTCTCAACTGCAACCATGGTTAATTTCATGGGTTGCTTTTGATTGGTAGATTGGGTGTAGTAAGTCCGCCCCGTCGTTTCATGTTTGTATCGCCCTGTACTGTCCCTATCATCTCATTGTATATATACCATCCTATCATCTCATTGTATATATACCATCCTATCATCGCATTGTATATATATCATCCTATATCATCGCATTGTATATATATATATCATCCTATATAATCGCATTGTATATATACCATCCTATATGTAATGTACTGTCTCCCCCCACAACATATCTTCTGGGAGCTCTAATATAATCTTTATTACGTTAGAGCTTCCGCCGGAGATCTATGTTTGTGGCCCTTGGGCTTATTTGAATGCGAAGGCACTCAATGAGTTCCAAGAATGTGATGTCCCACATCTGGACCTCTTTGACGTCATTTGGCGCGAAAGATATCCAAATGAGGGCTTCATGTTATATGTTACATGTTGTGTGAAACCGCTTATGGTTTCTGAGTCTAATACCCATATAGCCCGCCCTTGAACTCGATTGGGGGGTTAGCGTATTGTATAAGTCTTTAATGTATGCTTAACTATCTGCCTATTAACTCGAAGGAGATGACCAAGCGTTGTATA
The DNA here is from genome assembly GCA_016746295.1 of Potamilus streckersoni. Classification (NCBI taxonomy): domain Eukaryota; kingdom Metazoa; phylum Mollusca; class Bivalvia; order Unionida; family Unionidae; genus Potamilus; species Potamilus streckersoni. The sequence continues at coordinate 1,026,161 of JAEAOA010000282.1, read as the reverse complement.
TGTCCCTTTTTTGTATGTTGGATTGGGTATTAAGGGTATTAAAAAATATTAAATAATATTGTAAAGATAAAAAATACATTATTTATAATATTCAATAAATGGAATTTCAAGATATTACATCTATCATCACAGAAATATCAAATTTAAGAAATCAAGGAATCGTACTTTCTGAATTTTTGAATGAAGACAGACTTTTGAATGAATTTGAACAAATTAATATATATTTGAAACATGGAAGATATGTCCTACCTAAAATGTATTCACTGATAAAAAGAATCCAAAAAGCGGTTAATGTTTCTTTGTATAACAATGATATTAATTTATTCATTCGGCTATTTAGTATAGTTGAAGCAATTAGAAAGAAACTAGGAGAACAGTACCAAGTTCGGTCAGAGATTGCTTTGAAAGTGAAATCTATAAGACGTTTGATTGATGAGTCTGGAAATGCAAGCATTGAAACCCACTGAAAACCCACAATTGAAAAAACGTTAACATTTCCAATAATGACATCGGAAGCATTAACTACCAGACTAGTCCGTGAGAGGTTAGCATTACTGAAAAAGTTTATACCAATTCGAGATGACATGCGAGATAAACTACAACTTAGACAGCAAGCGCAGACTGACTTTTCTATTGGGAGTGAACAGTCAAATAAAACATTTCAATGATGCGCTAAAGAACAAACGAGTTCAAATTGATTTTTCGAAAGCAGCAATCGCCAGTATGATAACATCAGGTGGTATATTCCCGCTGTTAGCTGCTATTCCAACGTTGATTGCAGCGGCTGACCCAGCGGTTGCGAAGGCGGCAGCGTTAGGAGCCGTTGGTACTGCTGCAGGAATGGCCATGAAAAAAGCTACTGGAAATGGCTATAAAAAAGGGAAAGGGTATAAGACTACCAGGAACCCCACACAATTGGTACAAGGGCGCGGGCTTAAGAATACCAGGAACGGCTTATTAGTGGAAAAAATCCCTTGGATTTTCACCAATGTCCAATTTTGATTTAATTGATGCTGTAAAATCGTTATCAATAAAAAATTTTAGAGGAGTTTTTATGAGAGATCAATTACCGTCAAAACCAATGAAAAATGAAACGGGTATTATCAATCTTGATAACAGCAGCGGAGAAGGAACTCATTGGGTCGCATATGCAGTTGAACCACGTGGAATTGTCTATTTTGATTCATATGGATTAGCTCCACCAAAAGAATTTATGCGATATGTATCTATAATGACAAAGTCATCGTTGGCTCCAATTTTTTATTCCACGCTACCAACACAACAGTTAAATGATCCACCGATATGCGGTCGTGAAGTATTAAACGTCCTTGCAGAGATATCTAGATTTCCAAGGAAACCACCACAAGTTGTTGTTAATGAATATACCAGCGGGCAATGGCAAAAACGCTAGCGTTTTCACCAATTAGAAATGATTTAGAAAAACGTTAACGTTTTCGTATAATGATTGATATTTTGGGACGACCTCTATTAGAGTAAAAAAAAAACAGAAACCGATAGTAAATTCGCTGTCGAAGATGTAAAAAAAAATAATCGAAGATGAAATCGCCGAGACATTAAACTTGTCAAGTGTAGATCCTGGGGAAATAGTTGTCAAGATCGCCAGGGCAAATTGAAATCTAGTAATGTGTCATTGGATGATATCTTAATACGAAGACGTGATGTCGTTGAAGATACAATAGCGTTATATTCAAACGATGGAAAACTCAAACCGGGGATATTTGTTTCGAGGATCACGGATAAACTAACAACAGTAGATAGCACAGCAAACGCGTTAAAATCACTCAATGATGAATATAACAATCATAAAACTGAATTCAATAAATTGTATGAATTATAAAAGTCAATCGTAGACAAAATCGACAAACACCTGCTAGAATTCCTTGGAAATCCACCAGTAACCACACCGAATATTGCAGAGATAAAAGCATCTATGTTGGAAATTGCAACATTTCAATTGAGATATGAAGAACACGTAAAACAGTTTTCAACATTCGTAAAAACATTGTTTATAAATTTTTGGGAGGTCCACTTGATAAACTAGATATCATACTTCCGGATATTAAAAAAATCCATCGAAAAATCCAGCGATTAATCGGCAATTGGAAGCAATCAACACGGATATTACAACGTTCAAAAACAATCTTCCGCTACTTGAAAAAAGAAAGATTCCTCATGAGAAGAATATCATAAATATGTTATGCACAGTTCTCTTTGGATCATTAGATTGGGAACCTAAAAAGAATACAATAACTCTCACTGTGTCAAACAAGGGTATTTATCGATTAACAATAGTGTCACTGAATCAGTTTAATATATCATCATCGACTTCATATGGATACAACAACGTGATTTCAACGACTATTGACGTGGGTGAATACAAACGGTTTACAATAACAAGCACTGATCCTAATTTAAATAAGACATCATTTGTATGGTACATGGAGTTTGTAGCTGATCTAAATTAGTATTTTTAACAATTAGAAACCACTTGAGGTTTTAAAATAATATGACTCCGTCATCGCAAAATATCGCTATGATACCGTCAAAGAGTTTTTAACGAAACTCTAAACAGTCATTGATGAGTATGAAATGAAAATTAAAAAATATCGCAGGAGAATTACCACGATTGATGTTACAGTATACTTGGTATCTGGTATAATGGCCGGTGCTGGTATTATACTATCTTCAGTAACAATGGCAGCTCCGATTGCTGTCCCAATTGCTATTTCCGCGGTGACAACATTTGCTGGAATTGCAAATGCTATTACTAAAAAAATATCATCGTGTTCTCAAGAAAAACTTAACGACTATATAGAAAAACATCAAACAGTATCTAACGGTTACTCACAATTGTCCTCGTTGATGTCATCATCGATTGATGATACGATAATTACCGAAGACGAGTTCTCCGGGATGGTAAGTATTTATGATACTGCGATTAAAAACGCTAGCGTTTTTTCATCTATTGCAAAATTAGACATTGTAAATAATAATAATAATGTCGCAAGAGATTCAACTACTTCAGCGGATAGCAGAAAATACCACTAAACGGAAAACAAGCATGATATCAATATCGTCAACAACCCCTGAATTCAGTGTGAATTTCCCTTCCCCTGTTTCAGTAAAGGAAATCGCGTTGGCAAAATTACGAGTGTATCATAGTTGGCCTAATATTAGATAAGTTTCATTTGGTTGTCAGAGACCTAATAATTCTCTGGTATTTGCGTATAGAAATAAAAAAGATGACACTCCAGATTGGAACGTTGTTTCAGTACCAACTGGGTCCTATCAAATTGAACAAATTAATAATGAATTACAACGTAGAATAAAATCTATTACTAGAAGGGAGTCAAAAATCGCGATAACAGTTCATGAACCAACACTATCATCTGCAATTGAAATAGGCTCTCCTGGGTATGTTGTAGATATTTATAACAGTTCAATAAGAACAGTATTAGGATGGCCCGAAGATCCACCTGGTAGAAATGCTAGCACTTCCACACCCGTGCCGGTAAAGTCTGATTATATCACTGATAAGATAGCACCCGAGAATCTAGTAGAAGGTAATAGAAATCGCAGGAGTACATCTTCTAATCTCCTTAGCTTGGCGATTCGTGAGGGGATCGCGACTGGCATTTTAAAGGGTATGAAGGCGCAGATAGATAAATTGGTGAAAGAGAGGGATGAAATGGTGAAGGAGAAATTGAAGAAAGAGTTGAATGAAAAGTTTAATGTGGAGTTAGATGAACGTCGTATTACTGATAGATTCACAGCGATAAATAATGATCTTTCGTTATTGTTAGTATCTCTATGATCTGGTTCTCTCACTAAAGACGAATTCATCAGCGTGGTAGCTACATGTAATAAAATTATCGATGACGCAGAAAAATATCATTCTCGAACCATTCAAGAAATAACAGGTGATCCTGAATTAAGTAAATTTTTGCAGAGAAATATAAAATCCCCGTTGAAGATATTCCAACGTTTAAACTACCGGGATATAACATACCAGAATTGAAGAGAGATCTCAGAGCGGCCATCGACGAGGGATTCAGAATAATCCATGACGAATGGGAAAATAAACAACCCAAACCAACTATATTGACTCACAATAATTCTCAAAACGGCGACGGTAGACATATCGCACCAAACAATGTGGACATTTCATCGGTGATCGCGCTTAATTTAACTTGTGATGTAATCGAAGGAAGCTATCAAATTAATCTCGAGTAATCAAATCAAGCCCGACAAGGTTACATTCTTTATTCATTTAGGCCAACAGCTCCTCCAGGATTTTTAATTGTTGAAAATCCGACTAATCCAGTCTATATGAAATGTCAAAATGATTCGCTAACTAGAATTAATTTTACACTCACCGATCAGTCAAATAATGTAATTGATCTACGTGGTGAAGTATTATCGATTAATCTGTTTGTGAAAAGCTAACAAATATTCGGTTAAAGCATCTGTATTAACCCTGAAATCCTTCCAGCAACAGGGAGGGCTATGACAACAATGATAGCAATTATTTGCAGCAATTTGAGGGTGGTTATGACAACATATTTACGACAAAATCGCTAAGGCTCCATTTGTAAAATGGGGTCTTTATTTTTTTTTGTTGGTTGAAATATGAGATATCGTAGGAAGGCTCCATTGGGCATTCTGCATTTTTTATCGATTTTGTCGCAAAAAATTTGCAGGGTTCACCCTCCCTGCTGCTAAATTAATTATCACACTGCCAGGTTTTCCGGGCTATTAAAACAAAGCAATCCAAATATATATGACAACATTAGAAACACTTTGTACCGAATTTGTGTAAGCTATCTCGCTAATTTCCAATAATTTTTGTCATCTATTGCAAAGGCGATGTCACCATAACGGATGACATAATTCGCGATAACAAGAGCTGTTCAATAATGACTATTAGTTTTGGGTTATGTGCCCATTTGATAGCGATTTGAGATGAACATATTCATAGTGATATTTTCGTTCATGGCCAAATAAATAAAGATCTAAATCCAGCATGCCTGCAATTGCAAAACTATTCTTAAGCGCATTGACGAAATTGCTTTAATGTGCGCATCAGAAAGGGTAAGAAAAAAAAACTTTTTTGCTAAAGTATTAATTACATTGCCCTCTAACACTAACTGCATTAATAACGACGTTGATAGTTTACAATTTATTACTCCGAAGAATTATGTTAACTTATGTAAGGGTACAAAAGTTTTGCAGACGTTTTCGAAGCACATTTTGTCGTAGTCAGCGTGACATGAACAACAATATTTTGACGTATGGATCAAGCTCGTAATAAAATGTTGCTTTCGAGGGATGAGGTATGCGCTATTTGTGTGTACGACTGAACTTAATTAGGGCCTGCATGCATAACAGTCCGACAGGGATGTTAACGTAGGGTCAAGTAGAGTGTGGACATTCCAGAGGCAATTTGTGCCATTTTGAAAGAAAGTGTCATTAAACGAAATTATCCAGGAACAGTCATTAATAAAGGATGACTAGAGAGAATTGTTCTCACACTGATGGAAGTGCAAAACTTTTGGTGGGTAGAGAAAGTTAATTTGATTCGCTAAGTTAAACGAGGGCGTATGTTTCCCAATAGAAGTTCGACGTTTTAAAGTAATCTCTCTTACTGAATTCGGCAGTCCAAGTATTTCTGCCAAATGGGTAGTCTGGAGGACTCCGAGGAAATTAACAAATAAATTTTCTCGTTAAATAAATCACCCAAGATACGTTTGTCAGGAAGAATTTTAGAAACCCGATACCAGAGAGAGATTAGTTTGCGTAGAAAGAGTGAGTCTCGAAAAGGCACAAAGTCATTGTCTCAGTCACATACTATATTCTCATTGATGTAAGTTTATAATTATTGGTTGAATTTATTAGTTTTAAATTAATATTTCAATTTTCTAAGAGTTCATAAGCTAATTGTTTATTCGTCGTCTTGAATGTTATACAATTCATGTATTGTACGAATGTAATACAATAGTTGGTATAAACGTGTTCAGTTTTAGTGGGGTTTTGAATAGAATGTATTGTAGGAATTTCACGTATTACTCTGATACAAATTGTGGGAATTATTTTATCTTCCTAGATGAGGCGTAACATGCACGCTGAGAATTGATTTTACTATGTTTATGTCAATGAATTGCTAGTTAGTAAGTACAGAAAGTTAAAACAAGACCTGAATGTCATTAATTCATTTGTATAATTAAGATATGAAATCTCTTAAGCGAGGAAAATCAGCGTGTGTCGACCGATGTCGTTCAGCTAGAAATTTATATCCCACTGAGGAATGTAATAATTTTTCTAAGAGGTCTAGTTATGTCATGGTTACAGTTAGGAATGCGAATAGCCACTAGAGGAACATTAACTTTTAAGTTCATACGATTGTGTATCAGCATCAAGTTGCGAACTGACTGCATTAGATTAATTTTTTTTTAATTACAATAGATAATATCAGTCCCAGGAGAAGAAAAACCTGATAAATATTTAGGTTGCGTATTGTATTTACCAGACGGGGAGACAAATAGTTCCATATCTGTGCTACCCAGTGGGAAGAAGGAGTGCAGACTACAACAAAGTTACGGTTGATGACCCAGAGAGAGAGAGAGAGAGAGAGAGAGAGAGAGAGAGAGAGAGAGAGAGAGAGAGAGAGAGAGAGAGAGAGAGAGATGGCGAAGCTGATCCGTTGCCAACAGTGATTTGGAAAATAAACGGAAGCAACCAGATCATAATGACATGCCGGCGATTTGAGTGAGATCTTTTGGTTCAATGATGAAATTTGTCTTATCGGTATAACAGAAAGGCTGATTGCATTTCACACAAATTTTGTTCTATTTCTAACACGAAGTGCATCATTCAAATGTCATTTTTTATTTCATTTTGTTTGTGTTGTTGTTGTTGTTGTAGGTTTTAATCGCCATTTTCAGCACAAGATAGGCTATAAATGACGGCCAGTATAACTGATGGTGGAAGAACCCTGGAAAACCACAAGAAGAACCACCGACCCACAAGAAGCTACTGGCAAGCTTTTCACGTATCCACGTTAGACGGGCCTGAGACTCGAACCCACACAGACAGAGGTGAGATGGCAGCAATCCGGAACGGTGAGTACTTTATGCCACTAGGCCACTCAAAGCCCCTTTTGTTTGTGCAATTTATTAAATTGTTATATTTTGCATACGGGAACTTGTGTATGCTATATCTTTGCGCAGATATCTGTTATTCCATCCATTAATTTTATATTTTATTTTATTGTTTGCTCGATCTGTGCAACAACACTGTGGTCGATTATCTCCAACATAATGAAAATCAAATCACCATAACAGGTGGGGGATCATATCTACCACTCCCTGGTACTTATCCTCCGCAATATAAATCCTGTTTCCATCCTCACATCTGTAGCTATAAGTTTATATCCCAATTTAACACTAAAGTTTTGATAATGGAGTTTTGTTTAGAAAAGGTTATTCCTACCTAGATCAACTAAGGATGCATTTAAGCTTGTTTAAATCAAAATTATTAATTTATATTTTAACATCTATCTAGTGGAGTCTGTGATTTAGTTGTGTTCAGTTATAGTGTGAGAAGTTCTTTTTTTTTTAAAAAAAAAAGAAACTATAGATTGGAATTTCAAAGTGCTTATTGAGCTCGGAACTAGACCATTATTTTGGGAGTATTTTGAATACACTCAAGGAAATTTTTGAATTTTATAATTGTGATACATTAAGACGGTTGTCATATCAGCACTGTTAAGAATATTGGCACATCAGCATATTCAAGACTGTAATCAATTAGAACACTCTGTGTATTCATGCGGAAAACTCTATACTTTCAAACTTGCGTTATAACTTTTAGGACTATTTTTGATTTAATTCAAAATAATGTAATTTTTTAAAAATTTTCACTGTGTATCATATGGAAATAAATTATTTGTTCAATTTTTCTAAACTTGTTGGCTTTCGCTGTTGTAGTTAGTTAATTCATGAGCATTGGGTTGTAACAATGGGCATGTGTATCTTTTTCATATTCCATTATACGATTATATGCTTCAATTGTTATTATGAAAATGCACATTAAACTTCAAATTCTCACTGCATATGAGGAATGACTTTTACTAAATATGGGGTCATAATTTAACACGCATCCAACAGGTGTTTCTGAGGTACCAGTTTTGTAAAATGTATGTATCGTGACAGCTGCAACATATATTTTCATGATAAAAAAAATTAACAGGTTGTATTGCCTGGACATGCGCATATGGTGCAAACAGTTCTACAATAATAAGAAACTATGCGGTGGTTCACAAATTTGAAACAAAGTCTCTTTAAAATAGAATGCTACTATTCAAGGGTAAACAAACATACGTTTCAAAGGTAAATAATGTAGGGTAATTAAAATATATCAAAATTATCAGAAAACCGGCATGATGTTATGTTTACTACAACCAATTCACGTAAGTTTATGCCTTTCCTAGCGATGTTACATTCGATGTGAGAATCTACATACTGAATCAATAGAAAATCACACTAAACAGTCCTCTAAAACAGAGATGTGGAAATATATTGTTGGACTGGAACGGGTAGTTCATGCGTTCCCAACAGCAACTTGCAAAATTTTATACACGTTTACACATTTTACAAATGTTTACAGCTAGTAAACTAAACCAAGCCGTTTTTATGTGTAAACGTGTAAACGTTTTAGCCTTAACACCAAGTGGTTGAAAAACAATGTTTTGAAGTAAAGATATTTAACTAATCGAAGGCTTAAAATTTTTGAGAAAGGAAATGTAAATATAGCGTATGATAACATGTAAGACGTTAGATTAACGTCTGTTTTCATCACATTCGGCAACAGTTTTCTGCCGAATGTGTCACATTTCACTGTAGTCTACTGGAATTAAGAAATTTAATTTGTCTTATACCTGAATTTCAAAGAATGTTGACGAAGGAGAAATGAACATATTTTACTTATCTGTAATTAAATTTAAAATCTCTACTAAAATTAAATAGACTTGAAATATGTGTTAAGCAGCCATGTTACATTTGTGGAATACGTAGCACGTTCTCCACAGACAGGACAAACCAGCTATATATATCCACGAGGTTCACACTCTGTATATGGATACTGCATAAGCTGGTGTAAATGGGTTTTTAGTATTTCGACCGATTCATTTAAGCTGAAACCACTAAAATGTACAAAGACATAATAGGATTTAAGTTCTGTGGATTAATGCAATCGTATAAAGGCTTCAACATAACAACGGTCTTCATGTAATAGAGTTTACAAGGATTGATTCGTTTTGCTTCGAATGACCATGTTTCTCTGTTGTTATCTCTGAAACACAGTATACATAGAATCTCCACCCCATCCTTTCTAAATATACCCCTCGAATACAGGAATTACATTATTATTGAGACCAGAAAAGAGTTAGGGGAAGAAAGGACAGGAAGGAAACGTAAAAGCTCAATGAGAAGATGAGGTTAAAAAAACAGAAAACAAGAGAAGCTAATACAGAATTACCTTTGCCGGAATAAGATACGTCTCATGCAAATATTGGTTGACGGCTTCCTCATACTTGGCCGTGAAGTCGAATCCATCGACTTTAAGTCCAGGGATATTCTCCAGCCACTTCTACCAATTTCAAAAGTATTGTCCAATTGACACTGAGAATAAACATTTCTGAAGCATTTTGGACACAATATTTTAATTACTTAATGAAAAAGCTGTCAAAGAGAGTATACTATAGTCCTTCAGAAATTAGTATGAATTGAAAATAATGGGAGGTTTCGTTGGGTAAGCAAAAAATGCGAGAATAACTAAATTCCGGTTGCATATGTTATTTATATCTATATTATGTGTGTTAACTTTTATGATTAAATATTTTAAGGGTTATTTTTAAACACATTAAACAGCTTTAAGGTAGTTGGTTTGTGCTTTGATTATATAGTACTCGTGCAAAACAATTTGTGCCTTATTTATGATTGGTAGTTTTATTTTGTTACATTTGTCACTTCGAGTTAATAATTAGCTTATGGAACCTCTTGTGGCCGGGAAAACACCTGACTGACGTGCTTGACACTGCAGCATTAAGTAGTGTGTGATCTGTAACAATTGTTTTCATGTCAGTGAACATATAGTCTTATCCGTAGCCTGAATTATATTCATTAGAATTTAGTCAAATGTAGCTTCTCTTCCGTCAACACGATTATAAAAGATAGAAATGACCTGTTGCCTCACCACGTTACGCACTTAATAAAATTTCTTAAAAGAGTATCAACAGTACTATTCGATCGTGAAACAATGGCGCGTTTAAAAGTCATATGCAGATTAACGTTTAACTACAGTTGGCCAAATATCTGATTTCAGATTTGAATGTAACTGCAATTTACCTAGGCATATCCAGTGTATATAAAAATGGAAACGAATGAGCCCACAACTATGACATGCTTTGTATGGAATGAATATTTAATGTGCCAGATAACGGCCTAATGAACCGTATGCTTATCTAAGCACATGCAACGGTTATTGTTAGTACAAGTCACAAAAGGTTTAAATGGAATCTGTTTTCCGTTTGTTGATTAACTTATGTTTGAGGACACGAACATCAGCTGACCATGGCTGGTCTGTACAGGATTCGATTTAAGAACCTACCGCATGTAAGCTCGACACGCTTATCAAAGATCCTTAATGCCTCCAATAACATAGCCATGTTTGTAAACTTTTGGCAAAATTACATCAGGCAAGTAGAGAAGACATCAATGATAGCATAATGTCTAAATTTTCTGACCATAATACCACTTACGTTTGAACAAGGACATATAGGGCTAATAATTGCAGTTACATCTGTTGGTAAACGATATGAAGAAAATTACCATTGGTCAGAACATAATCATATGATCAGACCCAACTGCGTTTATTTCTGAATAAATTGTAAGGAGATCTACTTTTAAGCTAGCTTCTATAAATAGTCACGTGCAAAGTAACTAACGTAAACACTGAACTGGACGGCATTCACACTGTACGCATTTAAAACGAAATAAAAACGGTGGGGTAATATTTTATCCAGAAGCCTGAATAAATTGATTTGAGAGAATCAAATAACAAATCTTTGCTTTTTTTCTGAATATAACCAAATCTTTATTTGACTAGATTTGAAAAGAAAAGCTAGGAAACTCAAAATCCGCCATGAACATTGGGGTTACAGCATTTACACTGCAGCTCGTTACAAATGAATTTAAAACTATAGGTAAATGGATTTAGGAATTTGGAGGAAGGGTTGAAAAACTAACATCATAACATTTGGATTTACAGTCTTACAATGTAAGACGCCGATTGTAATAGTTACGATGTGGGGTGGATGGGAAATCCGCAATCCCCACCCCTAATTTTAATTGTCAGTGTCTGTATCTTGCAATGTTTGACCATTGGACCCCATTACTACTATTTACCGATAGTCTTAATTTCATTTGTAAGTAGCCCTTGTAGGTAACCTAAACTGTTAATCAACACGAAAATAGATTTATAAACGAGAAAATTGGTTAATCACGAGTCTGGACAATAACAATTCACAAGTCACAATGTACCCATGATAGCATCGTTTCCGAGAGTCCTTCGTATGTCAAACAAAACAACATATCCTTTGTGTTGAATACTGAATTTCTACTCAGAAAACATAAGCTAATTTAGATAACAGAATAAGATCATGTTGTTGAATTTTCAATACCTTAGATTTCCTACCATTGGTAGAAGTTTTGTTTGATATTGACGTAGCTATTACGTTGCAGAACGATAATTCCCTCTACTATAAATAGCTACGTAGCAGACGCTTCAACATTAATTCATACGCTTAAAAAAGCTCTATAACTGACAGGAAATATTTTAAAAAAGCAACAAAATCACAATAAAAAGTAAAAAAATTATAAATAATTGAAATTATAGGAGTTTATCGCTATGTTTTCTGAGTTTATCGTGGTATGAACTGTCAGATGCCGACTCGCACAGTTTATATAACGCCCCTGGACGTTATTTCCTGTGAAATTCCCTAACTGACAGTTTATGTCACGATAAAGTCAGAACAACTTTAAACACTTAAATAAATCACTATTTCCGCCACGAAACTATCTGCTCCAAATGGTTCAAGAGTAATATGATTTACCCCCGTGCCTCCCTCCACCCTGAAAAAAAACCCCGCAGTAAATATGGCCCAAATTGATATTGTACAATCATATGATGGTATCACGGTACCAATTGCTTTTCCATAGACCGCAATGCTAATGTTTTGCGAAATAAATATACTTTCTATCCTACCTCAGCATGCATGTCACACACTGTCACAGAGAACAATATTAGATTGTTAATGTGATAACATCGAAAATAGGTACTCCATTGCATTTAAGAGAGATAACTCTGCTGGAACTAGACAGAGGTAAGAGTTATCTAGTTACACCAGACACATTTTCAGTCATGTATACCATATTTTAAAAAAATCTTAAAAAATACAAAATGTGATCTAGATATGAATTAATATAATTTCACATGTTGACAAGAGGCTCAACTTTTTTTTAGAGCCTAACAGAAAGTACAACTCTTACATAAATCACCAATCACAGCTAGCTTTGTCATTTATTTCTGAATGCAATGTTCCCTACACCTTAAGCTCCGCCCAGCTGGGGTTGTACAATTGGTACCGTTATACCTATAGCCAACCTAAATTGTTTCAATAACCTTTGATATAGCTTGGGACTGTACAAGTGACAAATGTACTTAGTCTCGCTTGTCAGATACAATTTTTTGAGGTATCTTAGCTGTGTTTTATATTAATGTGTATGTAATTGTCTTTGAACTTTTCCAGCTGCTGTTTTCATATGTGTGCTTTACTAACAAACCATATTTTTGGAATAAAAAATGAACAATATTAGATTGTTAATTTGATAACATCGAAAATAGGGTGATACGGGATAAATCACATCATATCATATTAAGTAATAATTAAGTCAAAGGTCAGTGTACTGAACAGTACATACCTCTTCTACTTCATTAAGTACAATTCACCTAAACTAAAGGACTTTATCTTTGTTTGTTAGATGCAGAACTTAACACCAGAGACAGGTGGACATGAACCAATCTTATTATAAAGTATAAGCAATCAACACTTTACATGAGGTCACTAACCTCCAGTCCTCATACAAAGGTCAACCTACCCATCCTCTTGGTAATACAAATAGAAACCTTCCCTCCTTAGTGTAGTGAATAAAATTAATGCAATAAGCCAATCTATCACCAAATATAGTATATTCACAACTTTTAAATGGTTATGCTGCATTAGGGGTGAAATTTGGGGAATAAAATATAGAAAAATGCCAAAGATAAACAAAAAAGTAAAGTGAGTCAAATGGAGTTAAAACAGGAGGAAATTGTGTATCTAAAAGAGAGCTTTGACTTATGATAAAGGAATTAAAGGAGACAAAAGCAGCAATGAGGAAAATGAGAAGCAAAAGTTTCATGACCTTACCTTGGACAAATATATGGAGGCAGTACCCCATTGGTCCAAGGACAGTCCGAAGGCACATATACAATATCTATCACATTCAATGAAATTTCAAGTGAAGCGGTGTTCATTCCCATCTAATACATAAGGGTGAATAATTTAGAAGATATAGATGCATATAATTTACATTTCTTTTATATAAGATATTAACAGAAACTGGCTAAACTTATGCACTTATGCAGAAAAAGTACCTAAAGCAACAAAACATCACTTATCTGGTTTCAAACGTGTAAAAGTTACTGTGAGAAATTATTAAATTGCTTCTACTTATATAGTTTCATCAAGACTGAGGGCTAATATAGTATTTCACAAATCTTCTCTTTATTTTTATAACCAATCACTGAAAATATAAGTTTTTATTTCTTGAATTGTTGTCTGGTGTAAGGGAGATAACTGATTTATATACATAAGGTGTGGTCATTTTGTTTCCTCAAATATATTATCTACGTAATAGAGATGGCATTATTAACACATGTATTAACAATGCAATTAAATTATCCCAAGAAATGACTTATTGATAAGTGGGAACCTAATATTCAGGCTTCTGTATGTAATGGAGTCCTCAAGAGTGATGTAATATTGTTCTCTAAGGTGAGGCGGCTTGTTTGATTTCATGTTGTTGACACATCAGCATATTCAAGACTGTAATCAATTAGAACACTATGTGTATTCATGCGGAAAACTCTATACTTTCAAACTTGCGTTATAACTTTTATGACTATTTTTGATTTAATTCAAAATAATGTAATTTTTTAAAAATTTTCACTGTGTATCATATGGAAATAAATTATTTGTTCAATTTTTCTAAACTTGTTGGCTTTCGCTGTTGTAGTTAGTTAATTCATGAGCATTGGGTTGTAACATTGGGCATGTGTATCTTTTCATATTCCATTATACGATTATATGCTTCAATTGTTATGATGAAAATGCACATTAAACTTAAAATTCTCACTGCATATGAGGAATGACTTTTACTAAATATGGGGTCATAATTTAACACGCATCCAACAGGTGTTTCTGAGGTACCAGTTTTGTAAAATGTATGTATCGTGACAGCTGCAACATATATTTTCATGATAAAAAAATGAACAGGTTGTATTGCCTGGACATGCGCATATGGTACAAACAGTTCTACAATAATAAGAAACTATGCGGTGGTTCACAAGTTTGAAACAAAGTCTCTTTAAAATAGAATGCTACTATTCAAGGGTAAACAAACATACGTTTCAAAGGTAAATAATGTAGGGTAATTAAAATATATCAAAATTATCAGAAAACCGGCTTGATGTTATGTTTACTACAACCAATTCACGTAAGTTTATGCCTTTCCTAGCGATGTTACATTCGATGTGAGAATCTACATACTGAATCAATAGAAAATCACACTAAACAGTCCTCTAAAACAGAGATGTGGAAATATATTGTTGGACTGGAACGGGTAGTCCATGCGTTCCCAACAGCAACTTGCAAAATTTTATACACGTTTACACATTTTACAAATGTTTACAGCTAGTAAACTAAACCAAGCCGTTTTTATGTGTAAACGTGTAAACGTTTTAGCCTTAACACCAAGTGGTTGAAAAACAATGTTTTGGAGTAAAGATATTTAACTAATCGAAGGCTTAAAATTTTTGAGGAAAGGAAATGTAAATATAGCGTATGATAACATGTAAGACGTTAGATTAACGTCTGTTTTCATCACATTCGGCAACAGTTTTCTGCCGAATGTGTCACATTTCACTGTAGTCTACTGGAATTAAGAAATTTAATTTGTCTTATACCTGATTTCAAAGAATGTTGACGAAGGAGAAATGAACATATTTTACTTATCTGTAATTAAATTTAAAATCTCTACTAAAATTAAATAGACTTGAAATTTGTGTTAAGCAGCCATGTTACATTTGTGGAATACGTAGCACGTTCTTCACAGATAGGACAAACCAGCTATATATATCCACGAGGTTCACACTCTTTATATGGATACTGCATAAGCTGGTGTAAATGGGTTTTTAGTATTTCGACCAATTCATTTAAGCTGAAACCGCTAAAATGTACAAAGACATAATAGGATTTAAGTTCTGTGGATTAATGCAATCGTATAAAGGCTTCAACATAACAACGGTCTTCATGTAATAGAGTTTACAAGGATTGATTCGTTTTGCTTCGAATGACCATGTTTCTCTGTTGTTATCTCTGAAACACAGTATACATAGAATCTCCACCCCACCCTTTCTAAATATACCCCTCGAATACAGGAATTACATTATTATTGAGACCAGAAAAGAGTTAGGGGAAGAAAGGACAGGAAGGAAACGTAAAAGCTCAATGAGAAGATGAGGTTAAAAAAACAGAAAACAAGAGAAGCTAATACAGAATTACCTTTGCCGGAATAAGATACGTCTCATGCAAATATTGGTTGACGGCTTCCTCATACTTGGCCGTGAAGTCGAATCCATCGACTTTAAGTCCAGGGATATTCTCCAGCCACTTCTACCAATTTCAAAAGTATTGTCCAATTGACACTGAGAATAAACATTTTTGAAGCATTTTGGACACAATATTTTAATTACTTAATGAAAAAGCTGTCAAAGAGAGTATACTATAGTCATTCAGAAATTAGTATGAATTGAAAATAATGGGAGGTTTCGTTGGGTAAGCAAAAAATGCGAGAATAACTAAATTCCGGTTGCATATGTTATTTATATCTATATTATGTGTGTTAACTTTTATGATTAAATATTTTAAGGGTTAATTTTAAAAACATTAAACAGCTTTAAAGTAGTTGGTTTGTGCTTTGATTATATAGTACTCGTGCAAAACAATTTGTGCCTTATTTATGATTGGTAGTTTTATTTTGTTACATTTGTCACTTCGAGTTAATAATTAGCTTATGGAACCTCTTGTGGCCGGGAAAACACCTGACTGACGTGCTTGACACTGCAGCATTAAGTAGTGTGTGATCTGTAACAATTGTTTTCATGTCAGTGAACATATAGTCTTATCCGTAGCCTGAATTATATTCATTAGAATTTAGTCAAATGTAGCTTCTCTTCCGTCAACACGATTATAAAAGATAGAAATGACCTGTTGCCTCACCACGTTACGCACTTAATAAAATTTCTTAAAAGAGTATCAACAGTACTATTCGATCGTGAAACAATGGCGCGTTTAAAAGTCATATGCAGATTAACGTTTAACTACAGTTGGCCAAATATCTGATTTCAGATTTGAATGTAACTGCAATTTACCTAGGCATATCCAGTGTATATAAAAATGGAAACGAATGAGCCCACAACTATGACATGCTTTGTATGGAATGAATATTTAATGTGCCAGATAACGGCCTAATGAACCGTATGCTTATCTAAGCACATGCAACGGTTATTGTTAGTACAAGTCACAAAAGGTTTAAATGGAATCTGTTTTCCGTTTGTTGATTAACTTATGTTTGAGGACACGAACATCAGCTGACCATGGCTGGTCTGTACAGGATTCGATTTAAGAACCTACCGCATGTAAGCTCGACACGCTTATCAAAGATCCTTAATGCCTCCAATAACATAGCCATGTTTGTAAACTTTTGGCAAAATTACATCAGGCAAGTAGAGAAGACATCGATGATAGCATAATGTCTAAATTTTCTGACCATAATACCACTTACGTTTGAACAAGGACATATAGGGCTAATAATTGCAGTTACGTCAGTTGGTAAACGATATGAAGAAAATTACCATTGGTCAGAACATAATCATATGATCAGACCCAACTGCGTTTATTTCTGAATAAATTGTAAGGAGATCTACTTTTAAGCTAGCTTCTATAAATAGTCACGTGCAAAGTAACTAACGTAAACACTGAACTGGACGGCATTCACACTGTACGCATTTAAAACGAAATAAAAACGGTGGGGTAATATTTTATCCAGAAGCCTGAATAAATTGATTTGAGAGAATCAAATAACAAATCTTTGCTTTTTTTCTGAATATTACCAAATCTTTATTCGACTAGATTTGAAAAGAAAAGCTAGGAAACTCAAAATCCGCCATGAACATTGGGGTTACAGCATTTACACTGCAGCTCGTTACAAATGAATTTAAAACTATAGGTAAATGGATTTAGGAATTTGGAGGAAGGGTTGAAAAACTAACATCATAACATTTGGATTTACAGTCCTACAATGTAAGACGCCGATTGTAATAGTTACGATGTGGGGTGGATGGGAAATCCGCAATCCCCACCCCTAATTTTAATTGTCAGTGTCTGTATCTTGCAATGTTTGACCATTGGACCCCATTACTGCTATTTACCGATAGTCTTAATTTCATTTGTAAGTAGCCCTTGTAGGTAACCTAAACTGTTAATCAACACGAAAATAGATTTATAAACGAGAAAATTGGTTAATCACGAGTCTGGACAATAACAATTCACAAGTCACAATGTACCCATGATAGCATCGTTTCCGAGAGTCCTTCGTATGTCAAACAAAACAACATATCCTTTGTGTTGAATACTGAATTTCTACTCAGAAAACATAAGCTAATTTAGATAACAGAATAAGATCATGTTGTTGAATTTTCAATACCTTAGATTTCCTACCATTGGTAGAAGTTTTGTTTGATATTGACGTAGCTATTACGTTGCAGAACGATAATTCCCTCTACTATAAATAGCTACGTAGCAGACGCTTCAACATTAATTCATACGCTTAAAAAAGCTCTATAACTGACAGGAAATATTTTAAAAAAGCAACAAAATCACAATAAAAAGTAAAAAAATTATAAATAATTGAAATTATAGGAGTTTATCGCTATGTTTTCTGAGTTTATCGTGGTATGAACTGTCAGATGCCGACTCGCACAGTTTATATAACGCCCCTGGACGTTATTTCCTGTGAAATTCCCTAACTGACAGTTTATGTCACGATAAAGTCAGAACAACTTTAAACACTTAAATAAATCACTGTTTCCGCCACGAAACTATCTGCTCCAAATGGTTCAAGAGTAATATGATTTACCCCCGTGCCTCCCTCCACCCTGAAAAAAACCCGCAGTAAATATGGCCCAAATTGATATTGTACAATCATATGATGGTATCACGGTACCAATTGCTTTTCCATAGACCGCAATGCTAATGTTTTGGAAAATAAATATACTTTCTATCCTAACTCAGCATGCATGTCACACACTGTCACAGAGAACAATATTAGATTGTTAATGTGATAACATCGAAAATAGGTACTCCATTGCATTTAAGAGAGATAACTCTGCTGGAACTAGACAGAGGTAAGAGTTATCTAGTTACACCAGACACATTTTCAGTCATGTGTACCATATTTTAAAAAAAATCTTAAAAAATACAAAATGTGATCTAGATATGAATTAATATAATTTCACATGTTGACAAGAGGCTCAACTTTTTTTTTAGAGCCTAACAGAAAGTACAACTCTTACATAAATCACCAATCACAGCTAGCTTTGTCATTTATTTCTGAATGCAATGTTCCCTACACCTTAAGCTCCGCCCAGCTGGGGTTGTACAATTGGTACCGTTATACCTATAGCCAACCTTAATTGTTTCAATAACCTTTGATATAGCTTGGGACTGTACAAGTGACAAATGTACTTAGTCTCGCTTGTCAGATACAATTTTTTGAGGTATCTTAGCTGTGTTTTATATTAATGTGTATGTAATTGTCTTTGAACTTTTTCAGCTGCTGTTTTCATATGTGTGCTTTACTAACAAACCATATTTTTGGAATAAAAAATGAACAATATTAGATTGTTAATTTGATAACATCGAAAATAGGGTGATACGGGATAAATCACATCATATCATATTAAGTAATAATTAGGTCAAAGGTCAGTGTACTGAACAGTACATACCTCTTCTACTTCATTAAGTACAATTCACCTAAACTAAAGGACTTTATCTTTGTTTGTTAGATGCAGAACTTAACACCAGAGACAGGTGGACATGAACCAATCTTATTATAAAGTATAAGCAATCAACACTTTACATGAGGTCACTAACCTCCAGTCCTCATACAAAGGTCAACCTACCCATCCTCTTGGTAATACAAATAGAAACCTTCCCTCCTTAGTGTAGTGAATAAAATTAATGCAATAAGCCAATCTATCACCAAATATAGTATATTCACAACTTTTAAATGGTTATGCTGCATTAGGGGTGAAATTTGGGGAATAAAATATAGAAAAATGCCAAAGATAAACAAAAAGTAAAGTGAGTCAAATGGAGTTAAAACAGGAGGAAATTGTGTATCTAAAAGAGAGCTGTGACTTATGATAAAGGAATTAAAGGAGACAAAGCAGCAATGAGGAAAATGAGAAGCAAAAGTTTCATGACCTTACCTTGGACAAATATATGGAGGCAGTACCCCATTGGTCCAAGGACAGTCCGAAGGCACATATACAATATCTATCACATTCAATGAAATTTCAAGTGAAGCGGTGTTCATTCCCATCTAATACATAAGGGTGAATACGTTAGAAGATATAGATGCATATAATTTACATTTCTTTTATATAAGATATTAACAGAAACTGGCTAAACTTATGCACTTATGCAGAAAAATACCTAAAGCAAACAAAACATCACTTATCTGGTTTCAAACGTGTAAAAGTTACTGTGAGAAATTATTAAATTGCTTCTACTTATATAGTTTCATCAAGACTGAGGGCTAATATAGTATTTCACAAATCTTCTCTTTATTTTTATAACCAATCACTGAAAATGTAAGTTTTTATTTCTTGAATTGTTGTCTGGTGTAAGGGAGATAACTGATTTATATACATAAGGTGTGGTCATTTTATTTCCTCAAATATATTATCTACGTAATAGAGATGGCATTATTAACACATGTATTAACAATGCAATTAAATTATCCCAAGAAATGACTTATTGATAAGTGGGAACCTAATATTCAGGCTTCTCTATGTAATGGAGTCCTCAAGAGTGATGTAATATTGTTCTCTAAGGTGAGGCGGCTTGTTTGATTTCATGTTGTTGACACATCAGCATATTCAAGACTGTAATCAATTAGAACACTATGTGTATTCATGCGGAAAACTCTATACTTTCAAACTTGCGTTATAACTTTTAGGACTATTTTTGATTTAATTCAAAATAATGTAATTTTTTAAAAATTTTCACTGTGTATCATATGGAAATAAATTATTTGTTCAATTTTTCTAAACTTGTTGGCTTTCGCTGTTGTAGTTAGTTAATTCATGAGCATTGGGTTGTAACATTGGGCATGTGTATCTTTTCATATTCCATTATACGATTATATGCTTCAATTGTTATGATGAAAATGCACATTAAACTTAAAATTCTCACTGCATATGAGGAATGACTTTTACTAAATATGGGGTCATAATTTAACACGCATCCAACAGGTGTTTCTGAGGTACCAGTTTTGTAAAATGTATGTATCGTGACAGCTGCAACATATATTTTCATGATAAAAAAATGAACAGGTTGTATTGCCTGGACATGCGCATATGGTACAAACAGTTCTACAATAATAAGAAACTATGCGGTGGTTCACAAGTTTGAAACAAAGTCTCTTTAAAATAGAATGCTACTATTCAAGGGTAAACAAACATACGTTTCAAAGGTAAATAATGTAGGGTAATTAAAATATATCAAAATTATCAGAAAACCGGCTTGATGTTATGTTTACTACAACCAATTCACGTAAGTTTATGCCTTTCCTAGCGATGTTACATTCGATGTGAGAATCTACATACTGAATCAATAGAAAATCACACTAAACAGTCCTCTAAAACAGAGATGTGGAAATATATTGTTGGACTGGAACGGGTAGTCCATGCGTTCCCAACAGCAACTTGCAAAATTTTATACACGTTTACACATTTTACAAATGTTTACAGCTAGTAAACTAAACCAAGCCGTTTTTATGTGTAAACGTGTAAACGTTTTAGCCTTAACACCAAGTGGTTGAAAAACAATGTTTTGGAGTAAAGATATTTAACTAATCGAAGGCTTAAAATTTTTGAGGAAAGGAAATGTAAATATAGCGTATGATAACATGTAAGACGTTAGATTAACGTCTGTTTTCATCACATTCGGCAACAGTTTTCTGCCGAATGTGTCACATTTCACTGTAGTCTACTGGAATTAAGAAATTTAATTTGTCTTATACCTGATTTCAAAGAATGTTGACGAAGGAGAAATGAACATATTTTACTTATCTGTAATTAAATTTAAAATCTCTACTAAAATTAAATAGACTTGAAATTTGTGTTAAGCAGCCATGTTACATTTGTGGAATACGTAGCACGTTCTTCACAGATAGGACAAACCAGCTATATATATCCACGAGGTTCACACTCTTTATATGGATACTGCATAAGCTGGTGTAAATGGGTTTTTAGTATTTCGACCAATTCATTTAAGCTGAAACCGCTAAAATGTACAAAGACATAATAGGATTTAAGTTCTGTGGATTAATGCAATCGTATAAAGGCTTCAACATAACAACGGTCTTCATGTAATAGAGTTTACAAGGATTGATTCGTTTTGCTTCGAATGACCATGTTTCTCTGTTGTTATCTCTGAAACACAGTATACATAGAATCTCCACCCCACCCTTTCTAAATATACCCCTCGAATACAGGAATTACATTATTATTGAGACCAGAAAAGAGTTAGGGGAAGAAAGGACAGGAAGGAAACGTAAAAGCTCAATGAGAAGATGAGGTTAAAAAAACAGAAAACAAGAGAAGCTAATACAGAATTACCTTTGCCGGAATAAGATACGTCTCATGCAAATATTGGTTGACGGCTTCCTCATACTTGGCCGTGAAGTCGAATCCATCGACTTTAAGTCCAGGGATATTCTCCAGCCACTTCTACCAATTTCAAAAGTATTGTCCAATTGACACTGAGAATAAACATTTTTGAAGCATTTTGGACACAATATTTTAATTACTTAATGAAAAAGCTGTCAAAGAGAGTATACTATAGTCATTCAGAAATTAGTATGAATTGAAAATAATGGGAGGTTTCGTTGGGTAAGCAAAAAATGCGAGAATAACTAAATTCCGGTTGCATATGTTATTTATATCTATATTATGTGTGTTAACTTTTATGATTAAATATTTTAAGGGTTAATTTTAAAAACATTAAACAGCTTTAAAGTAGTTGGTTTGTGCTTTGATTATATAGTACTCGTGCAAAACAATTTGTGCCTTATTTATGATTGGTAGTTTTATTTTGTTACATTTGTCACTTCGAGTTAATAATTAGCTTATGGAACCTCTTGTGGCCGGGAAAACACCTGACTGACGTGCTTGACACTGCAGCATTAAGTAGTGTGTGATCTGTAACAATTGTTTTCATGTCAGTGAACATATAGTCTTATCCGTAGCCTGAATTATATTCATTAGAATTTAGTCAAATGTAGCTTCTCTTCCGTCAACACGATTATAAAAGATAGAAATGACCTGTTGCCTCACCACGTTACGCACTTAATAAAATTTCTTAAAAGAGTATCAACAGTACTATTCGATCGTGAAACAATGGCGCGTTTAAAAGTCATATGCAGATTAACGTTTAACTACAGTTGGCCAAATATCTGATTTCAGATTTGAATGTAACTGCAATTTACCTAGGCATATCCAGTGTATATAAAAATGGAAACGAATGAGCCCACAACTATGACATGCTTTGTATGGAATGAATATTTAATGTGCCAGATAACGGCCTAATGAACCGTATGCTTATCTAAGCACATGCAACGGTTATTGTTAGTACAAGTCACAAAAGGTTTAAATGGAATCTGTTTTCCGTTTGTTGATTAACTTATGTTTGAGGACACGAACATCAGCTGACCATGGCTGGTCTGTACAGGATTCGATTTAAGAACCTACCGCATGTAAGCTCGACACGCTTATCAAAGATCCTTAATGCCTCCAATAACATAGCCATGTTTGTAAACTTTTGGCAAAATTACATCAGGCAAGTAGAGAAGACATCGATGATAGCATAATGTCTAAATTTTCTGACCATAATACCACTTACGTTTGAACAAGGACATATAGGGCTAATAATTGCAGTTACGTCAGTTGGTAAACGATATGAAGAAAATTACCATTGGTCAGAACATAATCATATGATCAGACCCAACTGCGTTTATTTCTGAATAAATTGTAAGGAGATCTACTTTTAAGCTAGCTTCTATAAATAGTCACGTGCAAAGTAACTAACGTAAACACTGAACTGGACGGCATTCACACTGTACGCATTTAAAACGAAATAAAAACGGTGGGGTAATATTTTATCCAGAAGCCTGAATAAATTGATTTGAGAGAATCAAATAACAAATCTTTGCTTTTTTTCTGAATATTACCAAATCTTTATTCGACTAGATTTGAAAAGAAAAGCTAGGAAACTCAAAATCCGCCATGAACATTGGGGTTACAGCATTTACACTGCAGCTCGTTACAAATGAATTTAAAACTATAGGTAAATGGATTTAGGAATTTGGAGGAAGGGTTGAAAAACTAACATCATAACATTTGGATTTACAGTCCTACAATGTAAGACGCCGATTGTAATAGTTACGATGTGGGGTGGATGGGAAATCCGCAATCCCCACCCCTAATTTTAATTGTCAGTGTCTGTATCTTGCAATGTTTGACCATTGGACCCCATTACTGCTATTTACCGATAGTCTTAATTTCATTTGTAAGTAGCCCTTGTAGGTAACCTAAACTGTTAATCAACACGAAAATAGATTTATAAACGAGAAAATTGGTTAATCACGAGTCTGGACAATAACAATTCACAAGTCACAATGTACCCATGATAGCATCGTTTCCGAGAGTCCTTCGTATGTCAAACAAAACAACATATCCTTTGTGTTGAATACTGAATTTCTACTCAGAAAACATAAGCTAATTTAGATAACAGAATAAGATCATGTTGTTGAATTTTCAATACCTTAGATTTCCTACCATTGGTAGAAGTTTTGTTTGATATTGACGTAGCTATTACGTTGCAGAACGATAATTCCCTCTACTATAAATAGCTACGTAGCAGACGCTTCAACATTAATTCATACGCTTAAAAAAGCTCTATAACTGACAGGAAATATTTTAAAAAAGCAACAAAATCACAATAAAAAGTAAAAAAATTATAAATAATTGAAATTATAGGAGTTTATCGCTATGTTTTCTGAGTTTATCGTGGTATGAACTGTCAGATGCCGACTCGCACAGTTTATATAACGCCCCTGGACGTTATTTCCTGTGAAATTCCCTAACTGACAGTTTATGTCACGATAAAGTCAGAACAACTTTAAACACTTAAATAAATCACTGTTTCCGCCACGAAACTATCTGCTCCAAATGGTTCAAGAGTAATATGATTTACCCCCGTGCCTCCCTCCACCCTGAAAAAAACCCGCAGTAAATATGGCCCAAATTGATATTGTACAATCATATGATGGTATCACGGTACCAATTGCTTTTCCATAGACCGCAATGCTAATGTTTTGGAAAATAAATATACTTTCTATCCTAACTCAGCATGCATGTCACACACTGTCACAGAGAACAATATTAGATTGTTAATGTGATAACATCGAAAATAGGTACTCCATTGCATTTAAGAGAGATAACTCTGCTGGAACTAGACAGAGGTAAGAGTTATCTAGTTACACCAGACACATTTTCAGTCATGTGTACCATATTTTAAAAAAAATCTTAAAAAATACAAAATGTGATCTAGATATGAATTAATATAATTTCACATGTTGACAAGAGGCTCAACTTTTTTTTTAGAGCCTAACAGAAAGTACAACTCTTACATAAATCACCAATCACAGCTAGCTTTGTCATTTATTTCTGAATGCAATGTTCCCTACACCTTAAGCTCCGCCCAGCTGGGGTTGTACAATTGGTACCGTTATACCTATAGCCAACCTTAATTGTTTCAATAACCTTTGATATAGCTTGGGACTGTACAAGTGACAAATGTACTTAGTCTCGCTTGTCAGATACAATTTTTTGAGGTATCTTAGCTGTGTTTTATATTAATGTGTATGTAATTGTCTTTGAACTTTTTCAGCTGCTGTTTTCATATGTGTGCTTTACTAACAAACCATATTTTTGGAATAAAAAATGAACAATATTAGATTGTTAATTTGATAACATCGAAAATAGGGTGATACGGGATAAATCACATCATATCATATTAAGTAATAATTAGGTCAAAGGTCAGTGTACTGAACAGTACATACCTCTTCTACTTCATTAAGTACAATTCACCTAAACTAAAGGACTTTATCTTTGTTTGTTAGATGCAGAACTTAACACCAGAGACAGGTGGACATGAACCAATCTTATTATAAAGTATAAGCAATCAACACTTTACATGAGGTCACTAACCTCCAGTCCTCATACAAAGGTCAACCTACCCATCCTCTTGGTAATACAAATAGAAACCTTCCCTCCTTAGTGTAGTGAATAAAATTAATGCAATAAGCCAATCTATCACCAAATATAGTATATTCACAACTTTTAAATGGTTATGCTGCATTAGGGGTGAAATTTGGGGAATAAAATATAGAAAAATGCCAAAGATAAACAAAAAGTAAAGTGAGTCAAATGGAGTTAAAACAGGAGGAAATTGTGTATCTAAAAGAGAGCTGTGACTTATGATAAAGGAATTAAAGGAGACAAAGCAGCAATGAGGAAAATGAGAAGCAAAAGTTTCATGACCTTACCTTGGACAAATATATGGAGGCAGTACCCCATTGGTCCAAGGACAGTCCGAAGGCACATATACAATATCTATCACATTCAATGAAATTTCAAGTGAAGCGGTGTTCATTCCCATCTAATACATAAGGGTGAATACGTTAGAAGATATAGATGCATATAATTTACATTTCTTTTATATAAGATATTAACAGAAACTGGCTAAACTTATGCACTTATGCAGAAAAATACCTAAAGCAAACAAAACATCACTTATCTGGTTTCAAACGTGTAAAAGTTACTGTGAGAAATTATTAAATTGCTTCTACTTATATAGTTTCATCAAGACTGAGGGCTAATATAGTATTTCACAAATCTTCTCTTTATTTTTATAACCAATCACTGAAAATGTAAGTTTTTATTTCTTGAATTGTTGTCTGGTGTAAGGGAGATAACTGATTTATATACATAAGGTGTGGTCATTTTATTTCCTCAAATATATTATCTACGTAATAGAGATGGCATTATTAACACATGTATTAACAATGCAATTAAATTATCCCAAGAAATGACTTATTGATAAGTGGGAACCTAATATTCAGGCTTCTCTATGTAATGGAGTCCTCAAGAGTGATGTAATATTGTTCTCTAAGGTGAGGCGGCTTGTTTGATTTCATGTTGTTGACACATCAGCATATTCAAGACTGTAATCAATTAGAACACTATGTGTATTCATGCGGAAAACTCTATACTTTCAAACTTGCGTTATAACTTTTAGGACTATTTTTGATTTAATTCAAAATAATGTAATTTTTTAAAAATTTTCACTGTGTATCATATGGAAATAAATTATTTGTTCAATTTTTCTAAACTTGTTGGCTTTCGCTGTTGTAGTTAGTTAATTCATGAGCATTGGGTTGTAACATTGGGCATGTGTATCTTTTCATATTCCATTATACGATTATATGCTTCAATTGTTATGATGAAAATGCACATTAAACTTAAAATTCTCACTGCATATGAGGAATGACTTTTACTAAATATGGGGTCATAATTTAACACGCATCCAACAGGTGTTTCTGAGGTACCAGTTTTGTAAAATGTATGTATCGTGACAGCTGCAACATATATTTTCATGATAAAAAAATGAACAGGTTGTATTGCCTGGACATGCGCATATGGTACAAACAGTTCTACAATAATAAGAAACTATGCGGTGGTTCACAAGTTTGAAACAAAGTCTCTTTAAAATAGAATGCTACTATTCAAGGGTAAACAAACATACGTTTCAAAGGTAAATAATGTAGGGTAATTAAAATATATCAAAATTATCAGAAAACCGGCTTGATGTTATGTTTACTACAACCAATTCACGTAAGTTTATGCCTTTCCTAGCGATGTTACATTCGATGTGAGAATCTACATACTGAATCAATAGAAAATCACACTAAACAGTCCTCTAAAACAGAGATGTGGAAATATATTGTTGGACTGGAACGGGTAGTCCATGCGTTCCCAACAGCAACTTGCAAAATTTTATACACGTTTACACATTTTACAAATGTTTACAGCTAGTAAACTAAACCAAGCCGTTTTTATGTGTAAACGTGTAAACGTTTTAGCCTTAACACCAAGTGGTTGAAAAACAATGTTTTGGAGTAAAGATATTTAACTAATCGAAGGCTTAAAATTTTTGAGGAAAGGAAATGTAAATATAGCGTATGATAACATGTAAGACGTTAGATTAACGTCTGTTTTCATCACATTCGGCAACAGTTTTCTGCCGAATGTGTCACATTTCACTGTAGTCTACTGGAATTAAGAAATTTAATTTGTCTTATACCTGATTTCAAAGAATGTTGACGAAGGAGAAATGAACATATTTTACTTATCTGTAATTAAATTTAAAATCTCTACTAAAATTAAATAGACTTGAAATTTGTGTTAAGCAGCCATGTTACATTTGTGGAATACGTAGCACGTTCTTCACAGATAGGACAAACCAGCTATATATATCCACGAGGTTCACACTCTTTATATGGATACTGCATAAGCTGGTGTAAATGGGTTTTTAGTATTTCGACCAATTCATTTAAGCTGAAACCGCTAAAATGTACAAAGACATAATAGGATTTAAGTTCTGTGGATTAATGCAATCGTATAAAGGCTTCAACATAACAACGGTCTTCATGTAATAGAGTTTACAAGGATTGATTCGTTTTGCTTCGAATGACCATGTTTCTCTGTTGTTATCTCTGAAACACAGTATACATAGAATCTCCACCCCACCCTTTCTAAATATACCCCTCGAATACAGGAATTACATTATTATTGAGACCAGAAAAGAGTTAGGGGAAGAAAGGACAGGAAGGAAACGTAAAAGCTCAATGAGAAGATGAGGTTAAAAAAACAGAAAACAAGAGAAGCTAATACAGAATTACCTTTGCCGGAATAAGATACGTCTCATGCAAATATTGGTTGACGGCTTCCTCATACTTGGCCGTGAAGTCGAATCCATCGACTTTAAGTCCAGGGATATTCTCCAGCCACTTCTACCAATTTCAAAAGTATTGTCCAATTGACACTGAGAATAAACATTTTTGAAGCATTTTGGACACAATATTTTAATTACTTAATGAAAAAGCTGTCAAAGAGAGTATACTATAGTCATTCAGAAATTAGTATGAATTGAAAATAATGGGAGGTTTCGTTGGGTAAGCAAAAAATGCGAGAATAACTAAATTCCGGTTGCATATGTTATTTATATCTATATTATGTGTGTTAACTTTTATGATTAAATATTTTAAGGGTTAATTTTAAAAACATTAAACAGCTTTAAAGTAGTTGGTTTGTGCTTTGATTATATAGTACTCGTGCAAAACAATTTGTGCCTTATTTATGATTGGTAGTTTTATTTTGTTACATTTGTCACTTCGAGTTAATAATTAGCTTATGGAACCTCTTGTGGCCGGGAAAACACCTGACTGACGTGCTTGACACTGCAGCATTAAGTAGTGTGTGATCTGTAACAATTGTTTTCATGTCAGTGAACATATAGTCTTATCCGTAGCCTGAATTATATTCATTAGAATTTAGTCAAATGTAGCTTCTCTTCCGTCAACACGATTATAAAAGATAGAAATGACCTGTTGCCTCACCACGTTACGCACTTAATAAAATTTCTTAAAAGAGTATCAACAGTACTATTCGATCGTGAAACAATGGCGCGTTTAAAAGTCATATGCAGATTAACGTTTAACTACAGTTGGCCAAATATCTGATTTCAGATTTGAATGTAACTGCAATTTACCTAGGCATATCCAGTGTATATAAAAATGGAAACGAATGAGCCCACAACTATGACATGCTTTGTATGGAATGAATATTTAATGTGCCAGATAACGGCCTAATGAACCGTATGCTTATCTAAGCACATGCAACGGTTATTGTTAGTACAAGTCACAAAAGGTTTAAATGGAATCTGTTTTCCGTTTGTTGATTAACTTATGTTTGAGGACACGAACATCAGCTGACCATGGCTGGTCTGTACAGGATTCGATTTAAGAACCTACCGCATGTAAGCTCGACACGCTTATCAAAGATCCTTAATGCCTCCAATAACATAGCCATGTTTGTAAACTTTTGGCAAAATTACATCAGGCAAGTAGAGAAGACATCGATGATAGCATAATGTCTAAATTTTCTGACCATAATACCACTTACGTTTGAACAAGGACATATAGGGCTAATAATTGCAGTTACGTCAGTTGGTAAACGATATGAAGAAAATTACCATTGGTCAGAACATAATCATATGATCAGACCCAACTGCGTTTATTTCTGAATAAATTGTAAGGAGATCTACTTTTAAGCTAGCTTCTATAAATAGTCACGTGCAAAGTAACTAACGTAAACACTGAACTGGACGGCATTCACACTGTACGCATTTAAAACGAAATAAAAACGGTGGGGTAATATTTTATCCAGAAGCCTGAATAAATTGATTTGAGAGAATCAAATAACAAATCTTTGCTTTTTTTCTGAATATTACCAAATCTTTATTCGACTAGATTTGAAAAGAAAAGCTAGGAAACTCAAAATCCGCCATGAACATTGGGGTTACAGCATTTACACTGCAGCTCGTTACAAATGAATTTAAAACTATAGGTAAATGGATTTAGGAATTTGGAGGAAGGGTTGAAAAACTAACATCATAACATTTGGATTTACAGTCCTACAATGTAAGACGCCGATTGTAATAGTTACGATGTGGGGTGGATGGGAAATCCGCAATCCCCACCCCTAATTTTAATTGTCAGTGTCTGTATCTTGCAATGTTTGACCATTGGACCCCATTACTACTATTTACCGATAGTCTTAATTTCATTTGTAAGTAGCCCTTGTAGGTAACCTAAACTGTTAATCAACACGAAAATAGATTTATAAACGAGAAAATTGGTTAATCACGAGTCTGGACAATAACAATTCACAAGTCACAATGTACCCATGATAGCATCGTTCCGAGAGTCCTTCGTATGTCAAACAAAACAACATATCCTTTGTGTTGAATACTGAATTTCTACTCAGAAAACATAAGCTAATTTAGATAACAGAATAAGATCATGTTGTTGAATTTTCAATACCTTAGATTTCCTACCATTGGTAGAAGTTTTGTTTGATATTGACGTAGCTATTACGTTGCAGAACGATAATTCCCTCTACTATAAATAGCTACGTAGCAGACGCTTCAACATTAATTCATACGCTTAAAAAAGCTCTATAACTGACAGGAAATATTTTAAAAAAGCAACAAAATCACAATAAAAAGTAAAAAAATTATAAATAATTGAAATTATAGGAGTTTATCGCTATGTTTTCTGAGTTTATCGTGGTATGAACTGTCAGATGCCGACTCGCACAGTTTATATAACGCCCCTGGACGTTATTTCCTGTGAAATTCCCTAACTGACAGTTTATGTCACGATAAAGTCAGAACAACTTTAAACACTTAAATAAATCACTGTTTCCGCCACGAAACTATCTGCTCCAAATGGTTCAAGAGTAATATGATTTACCCCCGTGCCTCCCTCCACCCTGAAAAAAACCCGCAGTAAATATGGCCCAAATTGATATTGTACAATCATATGATGGTATCACGGTACCAATTGCTTTTCCATAGACCGCAATGCTAATGTTTTGGAAAATAAATATACTTTCTATCCTAACTCAGCATGCATGTCACACACTGTCACAGAGAACAATATTAGATTGTTAATGTGATAACATCGAAAATAGGTACTCCATTGCATTTAAGAGAGATAACTCTGCTGGAACTAGACAGAGGTAAGAGTTATCTAGTTACACCAGACACATTTTCAGTCATGTGTACCATATTTTAAAAAAATCTTAAAAAATACAAAATGTGATCTAGATATGAATTAATATAATTTCACATGTTGACAAGAGGCTCAACTTTTTTTTTAGAGCCTAACAGAAAGTACAACTCTTACATAAATCACCAATCACAGCTAGCTTTGTCATTTATTTCTGAATGCAATGTTCCCTACACCTTAAGCTCCGCCCAGCTGGGGTTGTACAATTGGTACCGTTATACCTATAGCCAACCTTAATTGTTTCAATAACCTTTGATATAGCTTGGGACTGTACAAGTGACAAATGTACTTAGTCTCGCTTGTCAGATACAATTTTTTGAGGTATCTTAGCTGTGTTTTATATTAATGTGTATGTAATTGTCTTTGAACTTTTTCAGCTGCTGTTTTCATATGTGTGCTTTACTAACAAACCATATTTTTGGAATAAAAAATGAACAATATTAGATTGTTAATTTGATAACATCGAAAATAGGGTGATACGGGATAAATCACATCATATCATATTAAGTAATAATTAGGTCAAAGGTCAGTGTACTGAACAGTACATACCTCTTCTACTTCATTAAGTACAATTCACCTAAACTAAAGGACTTTATCTTTGTTTGTTAGATGCAGAACTTAACACCAGAGACAGGTGGACATGAACCAATCTTATTATAAAGTATAAGCAATCAACACTTTACATGAGGTCACTAACCTCCAGTCCTCATACAAAGGTCAACCTACCCATCCTCTTGGTAATACAAATAGAAACCTTCCCTCCTTAGTGTAGTGAATAAAATTAATGCAATAAGCCAATCTATCACCAAATATAGTATATTCACAACTTTTAAATGGTTATGCTGCATTAGGGGTGAAATTTGGGGAATAAAATATAGAAAAATGCCAAAGATAAACAAAAAGTAAAGTGAGTCAAATGGAGTTAAAACAGGAGGAAATTGTGTATCTAAAAGAGAGCTGTGACTTATGATAAAGGAATTAAAGGAGACAAAGCAGCAATGAGGAAAATGAGAAGCAAAAGTTTCATGACCTTACCTTGGACAAATATATGGAGGCAGTACCCCATTGGTCCAAGGACAGTCCGAAGGCACATATACAATATCTATCACATTCAATGAAATTTCAAGTGAAGCGGTGTTCATTCCCATCTAATACATAAGGGTGAATACGTTAGAAGATATAGATGCATATAATTTACATTTCTTTTATATAAGATATTAACAGAAACTGGCTAAACTTATGCACTTATGCAGAAAAATACCTAAAGCAAACAAAACATCACTTATCTGGTTTCAAACGTGTAAAAGTTACTGTGAGAAATTATTAAATTGCTTCTACTTATATAGTTTCATCAAGACTGAGGGCTAATATAGTATTTCACAAATCTTCTCTTTATTTTTATAACCAATCACTGAAAATGTAAGTTTTTATTTCTTGAATTGTTGTCTGGTG
Source organism: Potamilus streckersoni (assembly GCA_016746295.1). Lineage (NCBI taxonomy): Eukaryota > Metazoa > Mollusca > Bivalvia > Unionida > Unionidae > Potamilus > Potamilus streckersoni. Next base: position 992,988 of record JAEAOA010000282.1, on the reverse strand, counting down.
TAAGGGAGATAACTGATTTATATACATAAGGTGTGGTCATTTTATTTCCTCAAATATATTATCTACGTAATAGAGATGGCATTATTAACACATGTATTAACAATGCAATTAAATTATCCCAAGAAATGACTTATTGATAAGTGGGAACCTAATATTCAGGCTTCTCTATGTAATGGAGTCCTCAAGAGTGATGTAATATTGTTCTCTAAGGTGAGGCGGCTTGTTTGATTTCATGTTGTTGACACATCAGCATATTCAAGACTGTAATCAATTAGAACACTATGTGTATTCATGCGGAAAACTCTATACTTTCAAACTTGCGTTATAACTTTTAGGACTATTTTTGATTTAATTCAAAATAATGTAATTTTTTAAAAATTTTCACTGTGTATCATATGGAAATAAATTATTTGTTCAATTTTTCTAAACTTGTTGGCTTTCGCTGTTGTAGTTAATTCATGAGCATTGGGTTGTAACAATGGGCATGTGTATCTTTTCATATTCCATTATACGATTATATGCTTCAATTGTTATGATGAAAATGCACATTAAACTTAAAATTCTCACTGCATATGAGGAATGACTTTTACTAAATATGGGGTCATAATTTAACACGCATCCAACAGGTGTTTCTGAGGTACCAGTTTTGTAAAATGTATGTATCGTGACAGCTGCAACATATATTTTCATGATAAAATAATGAACAGGTTGTATTGCCTGGACATGCGCATATGGTACAAACAGTTCTACAATAATAAGAAACTATGCGGTGGTTCACAAGTTTGAAACAAAGTCTCTTTAAAATAGAATGCTACTATTCAAGGGTAAACAAACATACGTTTCAAAGGTAAATAATGTAGGGTAATTAAAATATATCAAAATTATCAGAAAACCGGCTTGATGTTATGTTTACTACAACCAATTCACGTAAGTTTATGTCTTTCCTAGCGATGTTACATTCGATGTGAGAATCTACATACTGAATCAATAGAAAATCACACTAAACAGTCCTCTAAAACAGAGATGTGGAAATATATTGTTGGACTGGAACGGGTAGTCCATGCGTTCCCAACAGCAACTTGCAAAATTTTATACACGTTTACACATTTTACAAATGTTTACAGCTAGTAAACTAAACCAAGCCGTTTTTATGTGTAAACGTGTAAACGTTTTAGCCTTAACACCAAGTGGTTGAAAAACAATGTTTTGGAGTAAAGATATTTAACTAATCGAAGGCTTAAAATTTTTGAGGAAAGGAAATGTAAATATAGCGTATGATAACATGTAAGACGTTAGATTAACGTCTGTTTTCATCACATTCGGCAACAGTTTTCTGCCGAATGTGTCACATTTCACTGTAGTCTACTGGAATTAAGAAATTTAATTTGTCTTATACCTGATTTCAAAGAATGTTGACGAAGGAGAAATGAACATATTTTACTTATCTGTAATTAAATTTAAAATCTCTACTAAAATTAAATAGACTTGAAATTTGTGTTAAGCAGCCATGTTACATTTGTGGAATACGTAGCACGTTCTTCACAGATAGGACAAACCAGCTATATATATCCACGAGGTTCACAATCTTTATATGAATACTGCATAAGCTGGTGTAAATGGGTTTTTAGTATTTCGACCAATTCATTTAAGCTGAAACCGCTAAAATGTACAAAGACATAATAGGATTTAAGTTCTGTGGATTAATGCAATCGTATAAAGGCTTCAACATAACAACGGTCTTCATGTAATAGAGTTTACAAGGATTGATTCGTTTTGCTTCGAATGACCATGTTTCTCTGTTGTTATCTCTGAAACACAGTATACATAGAATCTCCACCCCACCCTTTCTAAATATACCCCTCGAATACAGGAATTACATTATTATTGAGACCAGAAAAGAGTTAGGGGAAGAAAGGACAGGAAGGAAACGTAAAAGCTCAATGAGAAGATGAGGTTAAAAAAACAGAAAACAAGAGAAGCTAATACAGAATTACCTTTGCCGGAATAAGATACGTCTCATGCAAATATTGGTTGACGGCTTCCTCATACTTGGCCGTGAAGTCGAATCCATCGACTTTAAGTCCAGGGATATTCTCCAGCCACTTCTACCAATTTCAAAAGTATTGTCCAATTGACACTGAGAATAAACATTTTTGAAGCATTTTGGACACAATATTTTAATTACTTAATGAAAAAGCTGTCAAAGAGAGTATACTATAGTCATTCAGAAATTAGTATGAATTGAAAATAATGGGAGGTTTCGTTGGGTAAGCAAAAAATGCGAGAATAACTAAATTCCGGTTGCATATGTTATTTATATCTATATTATGTGTGTTAACTTTTATGATTAAATATTTTAAGGGTTAATTTTAAACACATTAAACAGCTTTAAAGTAGTTGGTTTGTGCTTTGATTATATAGTACTCGTGCAAAACAATTTGTGCCTTATTTATGATTGGTAGTTTTATTTTGTTACATTTGTCACTTCGAGTTAATAATTAGCTTATGGAACCTTTTGTGGCCGGGAAAACACCTGACTGACGTGCTTGACACTGCAACATTAAGTAGTGTGTGATCTGTAACAATTGTTTTCATGTCAGTGAACATATAGTCTTATCCGTAGCCTGAATTATATTCATTAGAATTTAGTCAAATGTAGCTTCTCTTCCGTCAACACGATTATAAAAGATAGAAATGACCTGTTGCCTCACCACGTTACGCACTTAATAAAATTTCTTAAAAGAGTATCAACAGTACTATTCGATCGTGAAACAATGGCGCGTTTAAAAGTCATATGCAGATTAACGTTTAACTACAGTTGGCCAAATATCTGATTTCAGATTTGAATGTAACTGCAATTTACCTAGGCATATCCAGTGTATATAAAAATGGAAACGAATGAGCCCACAACTATGACATGCTTTGTATGGAATGAATATTTAATGTGCCAGATAACGGCCTAATGAACCGTATGCTTATCTAAGCACATGCAACGGTTATTGTTAGTACAAGTCACAAAAGGTTTAAATGGAATCTGTTTTCCGTTTGTTGATTAACTTATGTTTGAGGACACGAACATCAGCTGACCATGGCTGGTCTGTACAGGATTCGATTTAAGAACCTACCGCATGTAAGCTCGACACGCTTATCAAAGATCCTTAATGCCTCCAATAACATAGCCATGTTTGTAAACTTTTGGCAAAATTACATCAGGCAAGTAGAGAAGACATCGATGATAGCATAATGTCTAAATTTTCTGACCATAGTACCACTTACGTTTGAGCAAGGACATATAGGGCTAATAATTGCAGTTACGTCAGTTGGTAAACGATATGAAGAAAATTACCATTGGTCAGAACATAATCATATGATCAGACCCAACTGCGTTTATTTCTGAATAAATTGTAAGGAGATCTACTTTTAAGCTAGCTTCTATAAATAGTCACGTGCAAAGTAACTAACGTAAACACTGAACTGGACGGCATTCACACTGTACGCATTTAAAACGAAATAAAAACGGTGGGGTAATATTTTATCCAGAAGCCTGAATAAATTGATTTGAGAGAATCAAATAACAAATCTTTGCTTTTTTCTGAATATTACCAAATCTTTATTCGACTAGATTTGAAAAGAAAAGCTAGGAAACTCAAAATCCGCCATGAACATTGGGGTTACAGCATTTACACTGCAGCTCGTTACAAATGAATTTAAAACTATAGGTAAATGGATTTAGGAATTTGGAGGAAGGGTTGAAAAACTAACATCATAACATTTGGATTTACAGTCCTACAATGTAAGACGCCGGTTGTAATAGTTACGATGTGGGGTGGATGGGAAATCCGCAATCCCCACCCCTAATTTTAATTGTCAGTGTCTGTATCTTGCAATGTTTGACCATTGGACCCCATTACTACTATTTACCGATAGTCTTAATTTCATTTGTAAGTAGCCCTTGTAGGTAACCTAAACTGTTAATCAACACGAAAATAGATTTATAAACGAGAAAATTGGTTAATCACGAGTCTGGACAATAACAATTCACAAGTCACAATGTACCCATGATAGCATCGTTTCCGAGAGTCCTTCGTATGTCAAACAAAACAACATATCCTTTGTGTTGAATACTGAATTTCTACTCAGAAAACATAAGCTAATTTAGATAACAGAATAAGATCATGTTGTTGAATTTTCAATACCTTAGATTTCCTACCATTGGTAGAAGTTTTGTTTGATATTGACGTAGCTATTACGTTGCAGAACGATAATTCCCTCTACTATAAATAGCTACGTAGCAGACGCTTCAACATTAATTCATACGCTTAAAAAAGCTCTATAACTGACAGGAAATATTTTAAAAAAGCAACAAAATCACAATAAAAAGTAAAAAAATTATAAATAATTGAAATTATAGGAGTTTATCGCTATGTTTTCTGAGTTTATCGTGGTATGAACTGTCAGATGCCGACTCGCACAGTTTATATAACGCCCCTGGACGTTATTTCCTGTGAAATTCCCTAACTGACAGTTTATGTCACGATAAAGTCAGAACAACTTTAAACACTTAAATAAATCACCGTTTCCGCCACGAAACTATCTGCTCCAAATGGTTCAAGAGTAATATGATTTACCCCCGTGCCTTCCTCCACCCTGAAAAAAACCCGCAGTAAATATGGCCCAAATTGATATTGTACAATCATATGATGGTATCACGGTACCAATTGCTTTTCCATAGACCGCAATGCTAATGTTTTGGAAAATAAATATACTTTCTATCCTAACTCAGCATGCATGTCACACACTGTCACAGAGAACAATATTAGATTGTTAATGTGATAACATCGAAAATAGGTACTCCATTGCATTTAAGAGAGATAACTCTGCTGGAACTAGACAGAGGTAAGAGTTATCTAGTTACACCAGACACATTTTCAGTCATGTGTACCATATTTTAAAAAAATCTTAAAAAATACAAAATGTGATCTAGATATGAATTAATATAATTTCACATGTTGACAAGAGGCTCAACTTTTTTTTTAGAGCCTAACAGAAAGTACAACTCTTACATAAATCACCAATCACAGCTAGCTTTGTCATTTATTTCTGAATGCAATGTTCCCTACACCTTAAGCTCCGCCCAGCTGGGGTTGTACAATTGGTACCGTTATACCTATAGCCAACCTTAATTGTTTCAATAACCTTTGATATAGCTTGGGACTGTACAAGTGACAAATGTACTTAGTCTCGCTTGTCAGATACAATTTTTTGAGGTATCTTAGCTGTGTTTTATATTAATGTGTATGTAATTGTCTTTGAACTTTTTCAGCTGCTGTTTTCATATGTGTGCTTTACTAACAAACCATATTTTTGGAATAAAAAATGAACAATATTAGATTGTTAATTTGATAACATCGAAAATAGGGTGATACGGGATAAATCACATCATATCATATTAAGTAATAATTAGGTCAAAGGTCAGTGTACTGAACAGTACATACCTCTTCTACTTCATTAAGTACAATTCACCTAAACTAAAGGACTTTATCTTTGTTTGTTAGATGCAGAACTTAACACCAGAGACAGGTGGACATGAACCAATCTTATTATAAAGTATAAGCAATCAACACTTTACATGAGGTCACTAACCTCCAGTCCTCATACAAAGGTCAACCTACCCATCCTCTTGGTAATACAAATAGAAACCTTCCCTCCTTAGTGTAGTGAATAAAATTAATGCAATAAGCCAATCTATCACCAAATATAGTATATTCACAACTTTTAAATGGTTATGCTGCATTAGGGGTGAAATTTGGGGAATAAAATATAGAAAAATGCCAAAGATAAACAAAAAGTAAAGTGAGTCAAATGGAGTTAAAACAGGAGGAAATTGTGTATCTAAAAGAGAGCTGTGACTTATGATAAAGGAATTAAAGGAGACAAAGCAGCAATGAGGAAAATGAGAAGCAAAAGTTTCATGACCTTACCTTGGACAAATATATGGAGGCAGTACCCCATTGGTCTAAGGACAGTCCGAAGGCACATATACAATATCTATCACATTCAATGAAATTTCAAGTGAAGCGGTGTTCATTCCCATCTAATACATAAGGGTGAATACGTTAGAAGATATAGATGCATATAATTTACATTTCTTTTATATAAGATATTAACAGAAACTGGCTAAACTTATGCACTTATGCAGAAAAATACCTAAAGCAAACAAAACATCACTTATCTGGTTTCAAACGTGTAAAAGTTACTGTGAGAAATTATTAAATTGCTTCTACTTATATAGTTTCATCAAGACTGAGGGCTAATATAGTATTTCACAAATCTTCTCTTTATTTTTATAACCAATCACTGAAAATGTAAGTTTTTATTTCTTGAATTGTTGTCTGGTGTAAGGGAGATAACTGATTTATATACATAAGGTGTGGTCATTTTATTTCCTCAAATATATTATCTACGTAATAGAGATGGCATTATTAACACATGTATTAACAATGCAATTAAATTATCCCAAGAAATGACTTATTGATAAGTGGGAACCTAATATTCAGGCTTCTCTATGTAATGGAGTCCTCAAGAGTGATGTAATATTGTTCTCTAAGGTGAGGCGGCTTGTTTGATTTCATGTTGTCTACAATGCCAACATGTGGAGTATAGCCTTCCATAGACATGCGGATATGATCCCATGCCAATCGGATTCTTGCGATGTGATAAAATGTTTGAATAACAGTGATTACTTGAATGGAAGGAATGGGCAATATGTGACTAATATGGTTACCACTCAATAATGTTGGACCAGTTGTTTTAATTTGCATGATTTATAATATTTGACAGGTAAAATAGTCAATATTTGGCCAAAATCTACTATAATGTGTTTACATAACTTACTTTGTTGTATCTTTGCCAATCTTGGAGCTGACAACACAAACATGAAACCATCACCATCAGGCAATATAAGTCTATGTCTGTCACATCAAAAGCCCCAATCCTAAGTCAACTTGTGCTATTTTCTTAAGATTTCATACATTTTATTCTTAAAAGATTGCCAATTTGACCAGAAATGCTCAGCATACACTAGTTTTCCTACAACAAACTAGTACAGTTCATAAATGCCGCCAACATGTATGCGTTTCTATGGATACACTGGGAGGCTGTTCTTCCCTTTTGGTATCACGGTACCAATTGCTTTTCCATAGACCACAATGCTAATGTTTTGCGAAATAAATATACTTTCTATCCTACCTCAGCATGCATGTCACACACTGTCACAGAGAACAATGTTAGATTGTTAATTTGATAACATCGAAAATAGGTACTCCATTGCATTTAAGAGAGATAACTCTGCTGGAACTAGACAGAGGTAAGAGTTATCTAGTTACACCAGACACATTTTCAGTCATGTGTACCACATTTTAAAAAAAAATCTAAAAAATACAAAATGTGATCTAGATATGAATTAATATAATTTCACATGTTGCCAAGAGGCTCAACTTTTTTTTAGAGCCTATCAAAAAGTACAACTCTTACATAAATCACCAATCACAGCTAGTTTTGTCGTTTATTTCTGAATGCAATGTTCCCTACACCTTAAGCTCCGCCTAGCTGGGGTTGTACAATTGGTACCGTTATACCTGATACCACTGTCTTTCAAATCGGGAAATTTAAAATTTCCGTTTTCTGCAGCCTTTTTGACTAACAATAATTTAGTTTTTAAAAAGCGTTGGAAACCGCTTTCGTTGTCGATACCATTGCTGTTAAATGTCTCTGAAAGTTGACAACGAAGTTTTCAATATTAATCAAACCTTTTGCGCTCTAGCTTACCCTAATGAAATTATCAATAGGTGTACTGATATTTGAAACAAAATGCACAGTAAGACGCCATTTTTACTTCAGCGAGCGTTTTCCGTTCAGAAATGTGAGATACAGAATTAATTCGTTTGCTTTAGTGTAAGGTGAGAAACTTGCATTAGCTGGTGAAATTTCCTATCATACACCGATGCATATAATAGGTTCTATCAATCCTCGCTTCTATAACTTGGATTTATTTATTGTTGCCGGTAAAACATTTTTTTAAAGTTAGTTTGGTAATGCTTGTGCATGCATTTTGGTGATGCAAATTCAAAGTGATAGTCATGCACTAATTGCTCCGGAAGTAGTGGGCGATTAGTAGAACCGCCTATTATGCAGACATTACTCTTGGCCCATTACGTTTATCCCTTTTTATTTGTTATCAATAATGACTGGGACTCGATTCTAATATCGCACTACATTTGTATTGGTGATAGATATTATCGATAATGTTTCTAAACAAATAGCCATGTTTTGCACATCTGCATTGTCAGCTGGGGGTGATGGTCGCAGCAGGCGCTTTCTTGTAAATCAGGAGCTTTCTTGTACATAATTGCTTGAATATTGTAACAATAATAATCATAACGATCACCAGGAGTTGCTTCCGCCAAGAACAGCAGTATATTACCGCAATGTACACATACTACCCGGATGTATACGGAAACATTCGTAAAGAGTGTGCAGATTAGTAATTGTTTGGAGACGGGCTTCTTTGTCATCTGCAAACACTGTACTAGCTTGTACTTCTTTGGTGATAATTTATTTCACTTATTTAGTTGTGTATATTTCACCTCAAGTAGTATACTTTTTTAACGATCAATCAATCTGTCTGTTTATTGTCTCTGTTTATTATGCCACTTTGAAAAGAAAGCACCAAACGTTACCACTGACTTTGAGCCCACTTTGAGTTTTTAATGGGAGTCATTTTTAATTAACAATCTGGGGCAGGTCAGATACAAAGCATCGAATTAATAACGGTATCATCCTTATAATTGTTTTATATTTTATTTTACCTGTTCATATCATTGAAGCAACATATAGACAAGTGTTTAGATGGTCGCAAATGTAACTGAAACTTCGGGAATGTTGGTCATGTCAGATATTTTTTATCAAAACATTCTTAAAAAAACTATTGCTGTTCAGATGAGATGCAAAGATTACGGGAAAGGATAACAAAATAGAACACATTATCAATAATACATGCTTTATTAGAAGTTGTATGGTGCATACACCTTTTTCTATTAAATCTGAGAAGTGTTTTTATAAAAAAAAGTGAGTCAGGTCTAGAGCTGTATTGGTGCCAAATTTTGTTGTCATATTTTGTTGTCATATTTTGTTCTGAATCTTTGTACAATTCAAGTTTCATATGCAAGCTATACATTACAATCTATTGATAATACATTGTACCAAGACAAAATAAATTTTATTCATCCAGGACACAAAATAACTTAGAAAATATAACCTAATGATAAACATAACTTAGAGGTAGGAAAATGAGACAGGATTGACACATACAGAAATGCTAGATATGTATATTTGATAAACTCTTGAATAAATTAAACATTTCCAGACATAAAGGTAATATGTACTACTGAACTGGTGAATAAGGAAAAGAAAAGTAACAAAACTAACGGTATATATGAAGATTCTGTAATTTTAGCAATAAGCATAACAAATATGGAGTTGTACCACATTCTTATTTCGTTGCTTGTTGCATGATGATAAGTTAAGACAAAAACGAACGATAGTTATTGCTGCAATCGAACACCAATATATAAACAAAGATAACATCTCAGTTTACAATGTTATTAAAATCTACTCTCGCAAACCCCAAAAAAGTTCATATGTACGGCTATTGAGATTTAACGTACGAAGTGACTAAACAATCCTTCAGGAATACGTCATCAACCCATTTACGTCGTCGATATGAACATATGTCACGATAGTATGACGACGTATAATGCTTCTTATCCAATCTCATAGAAATGTCTTTGAACGCATGGATAAGTTAGGCTACTTGTAGACCCTAGAAATTCAGTATTCTGTTTTGCTCAAGTTAATACCCAACGTAGGTCAGCCATATTAGATTTTGCCGATGATCTGGTCTCTCTTTGTCTCACTTCTCACCTTACGATGACAGTGAAATGTACATATTAGGCACCCTAGAGAACATAAAATATTGTTAGAGCAAACATCTGAAAAGCCCTTTTCACAAGAAAACTTTCGACATCATTTAAGGGCCATTACAAATACAATGAAAGTTTCAACCACACTATCTTCTAAAAAGGATGACTGTCAGCAATTGTACACGTCCTTGTACATGAAAGTGATACTTAGGACACTGTGTTTGTTGACATTTATTTCGGTGAAATGCAAAGGATTTCAGTCGATTACAATCATTATATAGTTTGTTTGTCACCTTATACGAATTTATGCCGTCATTTGAAATCAGTATTGGCCCAGGCAAAAGCGCCTCCTCCAATACGAATTGACCAATAATTCTCGGCTATGGTCAATGACAACTATATAACTAATAACAATAAAAGGTTATTCAACTCGCCCAATACAGTCATGTGCGTCAGAATTCAAATTACTGATGTAGCTTAGTAAAACAAAGATACCAATTTCAATATTTGCGATTTGTTCCCCTAATCTAACGATCTGGTCAATAAGTCTGATTTGAAACGAGAATATATAATCATAGTTATTGTACGTGTACAGACTTATATCTGGGATGGACGAAGTTAGCACTTGGCTACGGCAAATATACTGAGTCCATTCAAAAAAACAAATAGTATATACAAATATACCATTATGTATAATTAGCAACAATCATTACGTCTCTGTCAAGAAAAAGATATGTCAATAAATACATCTTTGATTTGTTCTTTGATCAACTTTATTCTCAATTTGATTACTTTATTGAGTAAACTACCAGGCGTGTTGAATGACGATCTTATTATTATTATTTTTATTTTTGTTTTTATTATTATTATTATTATTATTATTATTATTATTATTATTATTATTATTATTATTATTATTATTATTATTATTATAAGAGATGAGTTCATGTGCCTAAAAATGATTACAAAATGTTTAAAAAATTAATCCTTTTCTTCCGTCAACACAGAAGATGGCACAACAATTTGCAAGATCAATCTTAGCATTGGAAAATATACCAGGTGAATGTTAGCAATCTATGTCTGGTTTAATAATAATATAAGTCATTAGTATCAAATAGTGATGAGATGAAAGAAGCAACGAAAACGTTAAACTAATTGAAATCCAAGAAAAGTAAATAACAAGAGAACACATATAGTTACAACATGTAGAAAATGAATCGAGAAAACAAGTTCTTACACAATTTCTTCAAGATGTGTTAGTTTTTATATTACATTGATTCTTACGAATCAAAGGATGTGCTTTCTATGTTGGAACAGCATATTAATTGTCGAAATGAATCTTTATATTTTGCCCTTTTTAAATTATTGTACTAACTTTGTTCGTTTTCATCCTCCATTCACAAATACAGATGTTTCTATCAGGATTATTTCCAGTTCGTCGCTAGCCCACCCATTCCACTGAACTTCAACGTAATCTAGAACTCTTGCCAGAACCCTTATATATATATATATATATATATATATATATATATATATATATATATATATATATATATATATATATATATATATATATATATATATATTCGGGCCTTCTGCTCGGCATTGCTGAAGAATATCTTAAATAGCGACTGTTTTAGACTCCTGTTAAAAATAAATATTTGTCTTGATCTCTGCTCTCGAAAAATATGTTACAAACATAAAAATCATTCCTGTTATTCAGAAACCATAAGATCTCATTCTGAAAGTAAATAAATAAGTACAGAAATGTTTTAAACAAACAACTGAACTTTATCAGCGAAATATTAATTATTATGGTGATAAGTTGTCTCCCAATTCAGCTAAAAATTAAACAGTATTATTTGAAAAACTAAACCATTTAACAAACAAAAACGAAATCAACAATGGCAAATTGCTGTACTCGAAGGTTCGTTAATAAGTTACAAAGTCTGTTGAGCATTTGTGTGCTCGTTCTGGCCAGGAGTCTATGTAGTTTAAATCCGACGGATAAATGACTGAGTAGTGACATGCAATCCTATCAGAATAATTTTTGTCAACTTGCCAAAATATTCAGTATTTATAGAAGATGACGTTATTAAAGTAATCTAACAAAATTTTGAACCACTTTACAATTACGAAAATAATGATAAATAAAGTTAGTCAACCAAGCCCACAGCCGATGCGATGTTGAATCAATATTTTCTCTTAGAATGAGCTTAGATATATTATAACTCAAAAGCGGTTAATCTGCAAATACAACAAGACTAGTCCATCTGATGTATACACAAGGAAACAGGAAACATATTCATTATAAGCAAACTAATCGAATGGAATTAAGATAATTTCTGTAACTAAAACGGAAATGTGAGCTTTTTCGTGTGATAACACTTAAATATTTACTCATTTCTGACTTGTTTGTTATTTATAAAAACAATTATTGGATCCGCTTTACCTATAGTAGGATTGAACCATCTTAAGTTTAAGATAATATTTACGCCAACTTTTTACCTATTTATCTCAGTCGACCTATATGCTACATGGCAATCCAAAACTAAAGATTCGACTGCTTTGGTAGAAAACTGATTATTATTTACAGAACTATCATGTTCTTAAATATGACTATATACATTTTCCAAGTTAATATTTTTTCGTTTCCTAACACAAATCTATTTGATGTGTCAATAGTTAAACTGATCACTTTTATTAACGAAAAGTCAAATACCAGATAAATTATGCATTGTTTAGGAATTCTTGTTAACAAATAATGATCCGATTACAAAAAGTAAAAAGAATGTAACAATTCTTGCATATATAATGGTTACATAATTATAATGTTTGAATAAGAAGAAGCAGAATAAAATCCTATTTTACAGCCGTCCTCAAGGATCAAATAATTTTAACTTCACAGTTATCATTATTAATCAAAGAGTTTGGTTTTCATATCATTAAGCTATATTGCTTGCTGGGGCTTTTGTTTCTTGTTCTGTCCCTTGCCATGCGTCCAGATTATTCCTCAGAAATGTGCTGCTTGGAGAAGACACTTAGCAGCTCTTTCATGGATGGAGTTAATGGTGGGATGTACTTCTGTTCAATAAGGAAGGTTGACAGGTTGAGCAGGTCCACAAAAACCTTATAGCGGTCGCTGAATGATAAAATAAATTGATAAAAGAATTAAATTATATCGAGTACGCAAGAGATTTATTTATTTGCAGTATTGTACTGATAATATAACTTCTTTCTTAAAGCAATAGGAAAAAGTGTACGTACATGACAGTGGATTTCAAATAATGGTAACCAGAAGATCCTCCAGTGCCAACCTTGCTTCCGATCATGCGCTGTACCATCTGAACATGGTGGTCTGCAGGCAAAAAAAAAATGTTTTGTATTTGTGCAAGTAACAGCAAAAGCGAACAAGAGAGCAACAAAATGTGATTCAACGTGAGAAAGCATTCCATTTGCCCATGACAAACACGTTGAAGACTTAATAAATTTGTTCAAAGATCAACTTCTTCAAATAAAGAGCATAAATGAACTAAAGCTATTCGAATAAAGAAAAGAGCATTGTCTAAATGTTGCTTAATTTGGAAACATGGGGTTTTACAGGAACGTATTATCAATCCTTGATTCATTTAACATTAACGTTGAGAAGGGAGATCTAATTAGCAGCAAAGACGTCCATAGTACTTTTTAAAAGAGGCTGGGTAATAATCTGTCTGAATGTCTTCGTTGAAAAGGATAATTATTGCACACACACATAAACATACACACACGCTCTCTTTCTCTCTCTCTCCCTCACACACACACACACACACACACACACACACACACACACACACACACACACACACGTTCTGTTTAACTTACATCTCCACTTGCCCACTAGGGAGTCCATATCCATGAGAAGAGTCAGCAGCTGGTAGGGCTGGTTAAAACGAGGCTCATTTCGGTACAACGATATCATCAGCATACCCTGTAGAGCCTTGTGACTCAGGCGCCGGTGGCCTAGTGAAAACCAACAAATAAGACTGACATACAGGCAGAAAACGGGCAGCGGAACAGAAGACTTCGATAAATTCAGGCAGAGAGACAGTCAAGAGAGTTTAGACACAGAAGAAAATATATAGATATATAACAAAATATATAGGTAGAGATGAGGGTTCCTTTTAGCACCATTTAAAATTGTATAGACACGATCACCTTATCCTCTTAAGTTTGAAGAATATAATCCTTCATGATATATATATATATATATATATATATATATATATATATATATATATATATATATATTGTCCTTTGTAACGATATGCAAATGTTGAAATATGCATAAGTCATGTAATGACATGGTCTTATATATTCCCTAGGATGGCTTCATCAACATGTCGGGTTTTGCATCCAAGACGATAGTTCATAAACATTGTCAGATCTCATTACCTTAAATTGTTTATAATGTACGTTTCTTAAATGGTCGGTAAAGTAAGAAGATAGAAAACCGTCATGCTGATATGATTAAATTGATTTTATCATCAACAAATTAGTTTTATGTTAAGAAAAATAAATATAGACCTGCTTTGACCAATTCATTGTGCTTCTCAGGATTAAGAATGGAATCAAAATTGTTCTGAAAAATACAAAACATTGTTGAGAAATAGGTTTGTACGCTTTTAATTGGAGAACTAAAATCATGACCTAAGATTCAAGTTACTATGTATGTATGTATGTATGTATGTATGTATGTATGTATGTATGTATGTATGTATGTATGTATGTATGTATGTATGTATGTATGTATGTATGTATGTATGTATGTATGTATGTATGTATGTATGTATGTATGTATGTATGTATCTAATTATCGATCTATCTATCTATCTATCTATCTATCTATCTATCTATCTATCTATCTATCTATCTATCTATATATATATATATATATATATATATATATATATATATATATATATATATATATATATATATATATACAAAGTTGCAAAAAGAGCTCGCCACGTGCATTGGAATGGAAGATTTAAAGTTTGATACATTTTACACTTTGTAATTTCTCATGAAAGCGTTTCAGACAATTTTTAGACATAAAATTAATGATAAAACACATTCTTCTTGAAGATGTTTATGCTTTTAAATATCTCATTCAGGTTTGTAAATATCAGTCACCTACTATTCAAAATATGATATGTATATATGGACTAAAAAAGACTGAATGTTTGATTCTTTTCATATTTCATTAGAATAATAAAAAATAAATTGAATTTTATCACAATTTTAACAAATAGAATGCACATGTATACAATGGAAAGATATTAAGACAAATTATGCCATATCCCATAAAAAAAATTAACAACAACCGCTCCTTCACGTACAGACTCAAACTATTTTACGAAGAAAAGAAATGCATTGAACATGCTTTTCACATTTAATGACAAGAAATTACTCTAAAAATGCAAGATTGATTATTTATGTTTAATTGCTGCAAGAATTTATCTGCATGCATGAAATGCCCGGTTTTGTGTACCTTCGCTGTTTGATATTCGGCCATGATCGTTGTTTTCTTCGTTTGATCTGTTTCGTTCTGTAAAGTAAACATTGTTGTAATAAAAAGACAGTAAATTTAATATAGACAAAGTTTATTTATGTAACATTCCATCGTGTGTCATAAGATGTCTGTTTCACTGAGTCACATGACTGTTGAGTTTGGAAAGAGAGGAAAAAAATAACAAAACTCTTATTTAGGGGAGGAAACTGTGGAAGACCGGTGCTGAAATTCCAAGTGTTTATCTCTCATAACATTTTCCTTCAATTACCAATGCAGACATTATACAGTGGTAAAGGACAACATATAATTTAGGAAATATGTCAGCAACGTTTAACGACATTTGTTAACATACACATTGCTTAACAATAACCGATTGTTTTTAATGGAGCTATTATAAACTCAACCTTTTACCTTAGGTTTACTGAACAGCTGTCAAATAAATTAATGCGTACAACACTGAAGTATGTGATAATTTTCTATACTGTGTGTATTTCACATCAGTCTTATTCTGATTGGGTTTAGTTGTAAGACGTCTTTTATTTTAATATATTTAATAATTTCCGTAATTTGTTTAAAATAAATGGATAAATAGCGCATATTTTAATTCCTTCCAAACTTATTTACAAGTTTCTTTAAGTATGCAGATTATAACACAAGAATGTTCACGAAAATATGTTTGTTTATGAGTATTAGTGGTATAACCTACATTATTATAAATTAATGATCGGCAGTTTTCAAATGCATAACAGCTGAACCTGTGGTCTTTTTTTTACATGCTGCTGAGCCTCCGTGCCTTACCTAATTAGAACTAGATGATTGAAGTCGTTGTAATTGTTATATATAAAAAGAATCATCACAGATTCTTCTCTAAACGCATGATTACATCAGGATTTCATCACCTTAAACAACACCTGTCTGCAAAAATGTGTATGAAATCCCAGTAATTACTTTCATTTAGAAATTAAATTTTTAACAGATCCAAATTCGAAATAATGTCCATTGGAGAGAAAAGAAAGTACTCTACTTACTTTAAATTAAACGTCCATTATTTATTGGTTAGGGATATAATCTTAGCTATAATGAAAAAAATTTGAATTTAGATATTCGTGTTAAGCTAAAGTGTTAGATTTGAGAAGAATGAAGCACAGTTCACGATCTTTGTGTGAATACCGCACGCGCTTGTGTAAATGCAGTTTTAACAGTTCTGCTGACACGCACAGTAATATACTTTATATGTAAGTAGAATATATATATATATATATATATATATATATATATATATATATATATATATATATATATATATATATACACACACACACACACACACACACACAAAGAGATCACAGAATTCATGTTACACATAGTAGAATGCAACTAGGGAAAAAAATATATGTACGGAATTCACAGGTGGATCCAATAATGTTTCTACTTTGGTTCGAGTTTTAAAGAATTGTTTAACATTACTCAAAATGGACACATTTCTGTCTTTAACACTGAAATGTAATATTGAATATACGTTCAAAGAATAATGTAGTTCCGTGGAACACTCGAATCCCCACCTTAAAACTCATCTAAATCCGACCCCGAACATACGAAATATTTGTACGAATCCACTCCGCGATTTTTTATTATCTAAAGTCAAGAAAGAGGTCGAGGATGAATGAAGGAGATGAGGGAAATGGAGGAGAAGAGATAAGGAAGAATAATAAAAATGAGGAAACAGTAAAGCTAATATAGAATTACCTCTGCCGGAATGAGATATGCCTCATTCAAATATCGGCTTATGGCTTTCGTATACCTGGCAGTGAAGTCGAACTCATCCTCCAGAAGTCCAGGGGTATTTTCCAGCCAATTCTGTCAATTTAAAAACTGTGATCTGAATGGCACATTATCTAAATGTTTGATGCATGCCGGCCAACGTATTTGCACTACTTAACTGAAACGTTGTCAAGGATAGTACAAACACGTCAGTCGGAAATTAAAGTGTAATGAATGAATGAGTTCTCAGTGAGGAAGCAAAATTGCAGACGTAAATTAAATCCTAATCTATTCGTGTTACTCCTGCCCCAAAATCTACACTTCACCCTCCATCTCGGGATGAATCTATACTCCAAAAAATGGTGTATGTGCAATGAGTATTAAAAATTGTGTCCGAATTTGGAAAGTCTCTCTCCTAATATATAATGGTAACGTATCTAAAGAATACTGTGAGTGTGTGTGTATGTGAGTGTGTGTATGTGTGTGCAATGATGTTATATGCAAATTGATGTACCAATAAGTTTCGTATAAATCTATGAACAATGATGTTTTGCATATAATGATGAACCTACAAAGAATCCGAAAAAGTGATTTTGTTCAAGAGCTTCTGTCCACACTAAAACTTGGTTTACTAGCATGTAATAAAAGTATTGGTAAAATTGATGAACTGTGACTCTAGCAAATCATAAAAACCTCTGAGATACTATGTTCAATGTAAAATGGAATAAAATATATCACCAGAATACAATGGAAAATCGATTCTCGAAAATATTTTAGAAATGATGTTGTTAAAAACTTTTCTCAAAAGAAATGGACGCATATCTTTAACAGGCCTCTTTTTATTTGCCTAGGATTTGTCTAGCTGTAAGTCCATCTATGTGTTATATATTCCTAGGATTAATCTAGTTTTATGTATACTTATATGGTACATATTCCCACTTGAAGTATATACATTTCTGATATGATCAACTGCCATATAAAATAAACGAAACACCTTTCGTCAGCGGACAAAAACGGACAAAAGTATTGTGTTTGTTGCATTTCTACATTACCTCTACGACCTTTAGAAGATTGGGTTCAGTAAGGGACTTATTCACCAACTGTTTGGACTGGTCGTTGAATACAGCAGTATAATGCTGCTGACAGTACGGGACACGGTCTTTCTGGAAGAATTCAAAAGAAAACACATCAGATTTGTCTTTTAACTCAATTTTTGATTTGTAACAATGGTATAGAAATTCAGGAAACCAAAAGAAGAGAGAGAGAGAGAGAGAGAGAGAGAGAGAGAGAGAGAGAGAGAGAGAGAGAGAGAGAGAGAGAGAGAGAGAGAGAGAGATGGTATAGAAATTCAGGAAACCAAAAGAAGAGAGAGAGAGAGAGAGAGAGAGAGAGAGAGAGAGAGAGAGAGAGAGAGAGAGAGAGAGAGAGAGAGAGAGAGAGAGAGAGAGAGAGAGAGTCCTATGGCTTGTGAACAAAGCATAATTCAAAGATGTTAGGAAGGACACAACATAAAAAGGAGACATATTATCATACATACAAAACAAAACACTAAATACTAACTTTTATGCTGTTTTTAGTCTTTCAAGTGAGCCGTCTGCTTAAATCAAAGTACCTGAATAGTGTATGTATGTATGTATGTATGTATGTATGTATGTATGTATGTATGTATGTATGTATGTATGTATGTATGTATGTATGTATGTATGTATGTATGTATGTATGTATGTATGTATGTATGTATGTATGTATGTATGTATGTATGTATGCATGCATGCATGCATGCATGCATGCATGCATATATATATATATATATATATATATATATATATATATATATATATATATATATATATATATATATATATATATATATATATATATATATAAAGATAAGAAATATTTAGTTGATATAATATATATTTTATGATAACCCGAATTACATGAGCCCTGTGTTCCTTTCAACTAGGTATATTGCGTCGATCAATTTCTGATTTTCATTTACTTCGGTGACTGGGCCAGATAGACATTTTAGTTAAAAAGAAAAAAGAAGATGCAAATTAGAATTCATTCAAATACTTCTACTTGAGTGAAAACTTGTTTGGTTCTATTTTGTTCAGTGCAATCAGGAAAGAGTTTTCTTATTTTTAATTTATTTCGTAAGGAACGTCCTACGCACTCATGTAGTTAGCTCAAGGAATGGATTTGCTTAAGATGTTTACCTCCTCCAGACCAAGCTTGTTTTCGATCAGACGAAACTGTAAACTCTGGAAACCTGATGCCGGTGATAAGTAACCCCTGAAATATATCAGTAGAGACTTAAGTAGCCACTGAAATATATCAGTAGAGAGTTAAGTAGCCCTTGAAATATATCAGTAGAGAGATAAGTAGCCACTGAAATATATCAGTAGAGAGATAAGTAGCCACTGAAATATATTGTTAGGAAGATAAGTGGCCACTGAAATGTATTTGTTGAGATATGAGCTACGGTTCGAATGTTTTGGTAGAGAGGTAAGTCGCCCGTGAAAGGTTTTGATAGATAGGTAGCCCGTGCAATGCATATGTAGTGATAGGTGGCCCCTGCAATGCATTGGTAGAGTGATAGGTAGCCCCTGCAATGCATTTGTAGAATGATAGGTAGCCCCTGCAATGCATATGTAGAGTGATTCGTAGCCCCTGTGATTCATGTGCAGAGTGATAGGTAGCCCCTGCAATGCATATGTAGAGTGATAGGTACCCACTGCAATGCATTTGTAGAGTGATAGTTAGCCCCTGCAATGCATATATAGAATGATAGGTAGCCCCTGCAATGCATATGTAGAGTGATAGTTAGCCCCTGCAATGCATTTGTAGAATGATAAGTAGCCCGTGCAATGCATATGTAGAGTGATAGGTAGCCCCTACAATGCATATGTAGTGATAGATGGCCCCTGCAATGCATATGTAGAGTGATAGGTAGCCCCTACTATGCATTTGTAGAATGATAAGTAGCCCGTGCAATGCATATGTAGAGTGACATTTAGTTTCTGCAATGCATTGGTAGAGTGATAAGTAACCCCTGCAGTGCATTTTTAGATTGATAGGTAGCCCTATAATGCATTGGTAAAGAAATAAGTAGCCCCTGCAATGTATTGGTAAAATGATAAATGTTAAAGTGTCATCTTTTAAAAAAATGATGCAGATAAAGGAACATAATTTTATTATTATGTCAGGAATATTTAAATAGATTTAAACGTCATAATAGATGGACCTCATCTGGTATAACTCCAATGTTCACAATGAGATCCTACCGATGACCAACTGATGTAACAATTATAATCGCTGATAAAACGTTTTTGTTCTACATTTTAGCAGGCAGTACATTTGCTGTATTCGTAGCAATAATTAGAGTGGTTTATTGATGTCCTCGTAGACACTGACAACCTAGAAATATTACTCTTTTTATTAAATCAAAGTATTTTAAAGAATGCTAATGAAAGATTGTGGATCAGTCAATGCTGATAACCTCCACATCTCAAGCACAGTTTGAAGTGGGGAAAGAAGATCGATGATGTTGCTGTACTACCTGCTTTAAAGATGTTTAACAGTCTTCTATAAACCCATCAACACTATCTCCAATGCCTTTTCCCGTGGTCAAGGACAAGCATTCTCAAACCTTTGCGCACATAAATTATTATTTACCAGAAAGTGTTTCTATGTTGGAAGTCCAATTTTTAAACATTTCAGCATGTTATAAATAATGCGCACTAAGGAATGCAACACAATAATGGCAACAACAGAAATATCCGCAGTAGCACTAGTTGTGGTTGAAGCAGTCCGAAGAAGAAGCAGAAGTAGAAAATAAATTTAAAAGAGAAAATAGAAGAAAGGAAAGGAGACTTATAAGAAGACGAATATCTGGCGAACATAACCAGTGAAGAAATAGTAGTATTAAAATATTTATAACATTCTTGTATGTCCATGTGCTTTTGAAAGTAATCACCCTCAACACATGACAACCTTTTCCGGGGAACAGTTCACTTTGTAGGACCCATTTTTAACATTGAGAAACGTCACGACATCAAACCATTTAGTAAGACCTTAGTTTTCTTTCTCAAATTTGCTACCACTAGTTTCGAGAAAAGAATGCAAACAGGCATACAAGAAAATGAGAATATTATATGATACTCAGGTTTTCTTTAAACATAATCACAAGGACAATTAAAGTGTGTGGTTTTGTGGGTTTTACACTGTTTATCAGAATACAGTTATACACGGCTGACAGTACATTGAGTGGAGGAAGAACCCAGAAAAACCCGGGATGAAACACCGACCAACAGCAAGTTACTGGGGAAAGCACGTTGGCCAAGCTGAGACTCAAATATTAGTGATCTGTAAAGGCGTGCACCGTAGATCATTCTGATACACTCAGGGCCCAGAGTTTTGTAGAAACTGAAACATTAATGAACGTAAAGTTTATCTACAGTGACTAATTTTGTATAAGTATGTATGTATGTATGTGTCCAGGTGTCCCACATTTACGGATTTGTCTGCTTTCTACAAAACTTTTGTCATCATGTTGAGGAAATGTCAACATATATTGCAAAGGAAAGATAAGAATTAGTCTATAAAATCGTAATTATTCATTTGAAATTGATAGTGCCCTTCAGCTTTCTCTATCAACAGTTTTTCAAATCAAAATGTAACAGTCAGCTAAGGGCTAAATTAAGGAAAACTACCACGAAACAATTAAATGTCTCTATTTTTGTTGCTAATTCTACAGATGTTCCTATTTCATTCCGTGTAAATGCTGCTTTTCAATAACATTTGCTGACAAAACTAAATATTTGTTTTGGCAAATCTTTGCAGTCACATGGTGCAACAAGCATACATTTTCAAACCCTTACTACGATGTGATAGATGAATTTTACCTTACACAGAAAACAAAGCATTAGTTTAAAAAAAAACCCATCACCTCACATGAAGTGAACTGCATGGATTCTGAAGAGTAATTTAGGTAATACTAATAATAAGGACTGGTATATTCTGAATATTTAGATTGAAGTGGGTACAAATTATCTGTAACTCACAATTATTCTGAACATCTGCAATGATATAATCATTTAACAAGATGAGATCCGGATCAAAATACCATAAGTCTGAACGTTTGAAAACTCAACAATAAATTAACCTTATGATTTGGTCTTTTATATAGTACACTTTTATTGCACAAGTTTTAACAACATGGACCATGATTCTTACTTTTAGCTGTGTGACTGAGGTTTTGTCATTCATTAGTAACCAAAATATTTGTTCTTATTTATTGTTTTCATCTTTTTTTACTGATGGCGTTTCGGAGAAACAGTTATCAACTGGTACTGATGAAAGCAATTCATTAGTATAGTATGACGATGGGATATTCACCTGAATTCCAGAAAATCCATGGGAGTCATGGTTTCCATAATTGTGAAGTGCTCGATGATGAGCTGAAAGGAGAGAAAAGAGAAAAATTCGAATGTCTAATTATTAATTATATTCTATTCACGTTAGTCGAA
Source organism: Potamilus streckersoni (assembly GCA_016746295.1). Lineage (NCBI taxonomy): Eukaryota > Metazoa > Mollusca > Bivalvia > Unionida > Unionidae > Potamilus > Potamilus streckersoni. The sequence goes on along the minus strand of JAEAOA010000282.1, from coordinate 970,162 downwards.
CATATATTTGTGCTATTTAATGCAGTTTTAGTTCTCGACATAATAACTCGCACTTCCTTAGCATGAAAGAGATGTATGTAATAGAAGGCAATGAAACCGAAATATATGTAAAAATGAAGGTAAGGAAACCGAAATGGATGTCATACTAAGGTAAGGAAACCAAACTGTATGTCATACTAAGGTAAGGAAACCAAACTATATGTCATGCTAAGGCAAGGAAATCAAAATGGATGGATGTCGTACGACGGTAAGGAAACCAAAGTGAATGACATACGAAGGTAATGAATCCAATAATCCATCGTTAAGAAAGATACGCATTGTGTTTTATTTCATGAAAAAGCTCTACCATATTGTCAACAGCTTTAACTGATATAGTACTAGCGACCATGCACAGTCTGTGTGCAAATAAACACTTTTAAAACTCAGTCATCATATGATCCTGACTTCTAACAGCTGCTGTTATCGAAGCAAAATGCAATAAATTCTGAAGATTGGCTTGTAGATCCTCCTATGAACTTTTTTGGCAAAAGGAGTGGGTATTGGAGTGCATGAAGGTCTGTGCAATTACATTGTTTTAACGTCGAATGGCCGATTTTAATCTGTGGTTCATAAATTTTGATCGGAAATGACAGGCGTGGGTGGGCGCTTGTTGTTATTTTTATGGTGCAAGGCGTTGATATAGATAAAACTTTACATAAAATGATCTGGAAACAAGGATTCGAAAGTAGTCCTCAGAATTTATCGATGAGTACAAAAGGTTTCAGACCTGTATCACGTGACCGTTTTCATCCAATTGAACTGTATAAAAGAAGTCAATGCATAATAAAATTGGAATAATTCTGATATAAAAATGCCAGAGTCAATGCTTGTTCGGGAAGTCTAACACTAATTTTGCAAACTAAGGTCATTATTCTGATTTAAAGTAAGGGATTTTACAAAATACCTTACACCATTCTGTCACTTTGCGAATCAAATATTCTCGCCCGTATAACATATTTGGACGCAGTTTGTTTTTGTAACTTATCTGGTTGTGTGAGCAATCGTTTCCCTCCTCAAAACTTCAATTACAAGTGTGATTTTTCATAAAGAAAAAAATTCAGATACTCAGCTTGTAATGAAATCTAACGCCCTTCATCTCCAATGTGTTTAACATGTTGCAAAACAACAGATTTACAAGAGAGGGGATTTTTGTACGCCGCAAATGTCATTCTACTTTAAGGTCTAACAATGAGACATTATTGATGAAAAAGATGTTCGTACCCTTTTAACAGAGCAGAGATGTGGCTTACCTTCAAAATCAGATTGATGCGTTGCATTCTGATGCGAATAGTAAAGGCTTTGCTGTCATCCGAAACCTAAAAATATAAAGAAGTGACAGTTTGATACAGAGGAATTATTTATTATTTTATTGTTTTGAGGAATTTATATTTATAATTATTCCTATGTGTATAATATGGGGTTTCCGTGAAGGTATCTACAAATATTTGCATAATAAATGGTTAAACGAGAAAACACCAACCCGAAAGAAAATTAATAAAGCAAAACGCAAGCTGGTGTCTTTTATGGTCGAAATATTCGATTATGGTAAAGAAGATTAATAAGTGTTTGACGCCAGATTTATAGATCTGTAGATGTTGTTGTTATAGGGGTGGTGAGGGCGTCTTTTGTGCACAATTAAATCGAAATGGATTGCACCTGAATCGCTACATTGCTGGAGGACATAAGACGTAATCAACAATATTACTGATCACGAATTGAAGCAAAGCTAAAGTGCTGTTGCCGCGTTTCACAATAATCTGACTAATAAAACACACCATACATTTTGGAGATCTTTTAACATAATCTAACACTTACCAGAGACTGAAATAGCTCGCAAACAGAGTCCAGTTCACACAAAATTTGCTTGAACCATAACTCAAAAACTGAAATAGAGAGTCGATATCCATAACTGTTATTATGTAACTCAAAATCGTTCAAAATCATTCAAAAACTAGGGTAAAATAGAATAATTCAATCTGTGCTGAATTAATCGAGGATAGCTGAAGTAATAAGGCACAGCGGAGTAATCGACACAGAGTGGAATACATTCGATAGCAAGCTGAAGTAATCGATAATGAGCTAATGTAAATGAGAGCGAGAGGAAGCAAGAAAAACTGGGTGGATAAAATCGAGACCAGGTGGAGAAAATCGAGACCGGGTGGAGAAAATCGAGACCGGGTGGAGAAAATCGAAACCGGGTGGATGAAATCGAGAGTGAGTAGCATGGGCGCACTCAGATCCTTTTAGGAGAGAGGGCCAATATGTAGTGGTCAGTTATATTTTTTTATGAATGTAGACCAAAACATGCTTAGAGTTAAAACCAGGAGTGGAGTTGTGGATGGGAGCAGGTGCCAACCTCTCGCCTCTATGTGCTGATGACCATAGTAGGTTGTGGGGAGGGAGAAGTCTAGCCAGAGTACATATGAGTTACAGTCTTGTTTATAGTAGGTTTACAATTATCTTCCCTTAAAATTTGTTGTGTACATAACCATAGAGTTCTCGTTATTATTCTTGATTATCTTAGAATAAATTATAATGATTTCATTTGCGAGAAATATTTGTCCTAACACAAAAATGGTATTTCCTTAGTGTATTATTTTCATAAGTTAAGACACCTACCTGGAATAAAAAAACATTAATTAATTAAATTAAATCGCACATACAAAAAAAAAATGATTTTGATCAAATTGCCACCCAGATGACGCACAAAACTAAGCTATGGCCTCTACAAACTCTTTGAACACGTTGAGTCGTTTAAGCTAATTCCATTTTCCGTTGTTGTTATGAGAAATTCTTGATAAACAAGATATCAAGACTACGAGCCTTCCATACAATGTTCTCACAAACTTCCCAAAGTGTATTAAAATTGTGATCTCATTTCATGCCTTTTATAATTGTTAGACTTAATGGTGGTTGAACTCTGTCAGATATCTGATTTATCTGTGACGCAGACTCAATGTTGGTGAAACACATTTTGCGGCCATAAAAACCATCGTCATGAAATCAGTAAGCACCGACTGGAATTCGAATTGATTCAGATTATGCCGACTCCAAACTAAAAAAGATGACTATAAGTTTTGAATTATCGATTAAAATATTGATTGATTACCTATAAAAAAATTCAAAAGAAATTAAAATTGTTTCAAGAGTTTTTTATATTTAGACTGCATTTTAGTTAATGTCAAAATTATGTCAGGTTATTTCAATCCTTTTGAATGCTTCCTTGCCAGTTCCTGTTGAATATTGTATTAGGTTGTACTCCAAATACCTTTGTTTTACATATTGATTTAAGGGATGTATTATATTGGTTATCAAGAAGGGAATTCCAGAGACTTGCCCATGATTGACAGTGCATTAAAATAGGGAAAGGAGTAGATATAACATCTTACCTTGGTGTACAACGATAAAGAGGTGCTCATCATGTGCAGTTTTTCCATGTCTGGTGCTGACCAGGCATTGACAGTCCAATAGCTGATTAACCTAAAACATGTAAATGCAAAAGATAGTTGAAAAGAAAACAGAAGATGAAGAAAAATACAACAATTTACTCTCCAACATCAATGATGTAATACCTATATATGCCTGTGCCTGATTTTGAAATATTGCCCATTGGTCATGTTGCCTGGACTGATTTGCTGTGACTTTGTTCACAGACATGAATATAGTGTATATCAACGAAAGATCAAGAACGATATTTTCATTGCAAAACTTAATGGGCACTTGACCACAGGGTTATAATCTCATTGCAAATTAATAATCAACATCAGCAACATCCCCCCTCCGCACGTATCTTCTTCCCCGCCAACAAGGATCCAGAAAAAATCTCCGATTTAAAGTTTAGAAGTTCAAACTACATAATCGCACAGCTATTCGTGCAGCAATCACCTGTGAAGCCAAACAAACAATATGGCAATGTTAAGGAGCAACTCTTTATTCATAAATTACCTCCTTGCTTCTTCGAGAAACATTTTATCAGCCGTTATTGAAGATCATATTCCTGTGATATGCAGGCAAGACATCTCACAAAGATGAGCTCGATATTTGTTTTGAAAGATGAAAACGCATAGAAAGTAAGAACGACGAATACATAAACAACATGTCACTTGTGCACTCATAAAGTTCACTGAAATCTATAGCCGGGTAAGAGAGAAACATTAAAGAGCGACAAAGTTCCTTAGATCACTGTTTTGACCCTCGCTGACACTCTCCCTATCTATAGTACTATATAAAAATATAAGACCCTTGGCAAGCGCAGATAGGTTTAGATATTATTGCGCCATGCGTAAAGGCATGTAAATGAAATAAAATGTTTTGTTGATAGAATCAGTTGATTTGAGGATGCAAAGAGGAAAATGGGAATTATATTGATAAATAATTATTGAAGGAAATTTATCGATGTGTATATTTTACTTATTCACTTATACTTAACATAAATTCCTTCAATCATTGCCTATTTTTGAATGATTAGATAAAATTTGCACATCGATAAATACCCTACCATAATTATTTACTCAAATAATAGCAACCACTGGCTTGAAGGCAGTTCAAAATGACCATTCACAATTACAGTTCGTAAGGGTTATTTTGTAATTAATATTTTAAACCCTAAATTTCTTATCAATCGTAAGTTCGCACTTTAAGATGAAACATGTATCAAGTGCGTGGATTCATTCATAAAGTCACAAGGTTGGGATGTACTATAATAGTTCAGGTAATCACAACCTGCCCTATTTCCAGGACATGAGTTCTGAAAGGTCAAGCTGTCTTAATTTATCATTAGTGTGTTAGAGCTGCTGATTCGTTTACTGTCAGCGATTTCAAAATTCTGAGATGACTTATTCAAGCCATGCATTGTATTGTCTTTAATTGTTATTGTTTTTCTATATAATATAATTATTTCGTGGACTTAGTAGTACTAACTGTTTTGGAAGAGATTTCTTTTTCCAGAGGATTGATACATTTATTTAATTTAAGCAGTCATTGGAATTACAGTTCTCTAAGATTCATTAAAATTAGCTTTACGGAATTACTGTGAATTCGTTTAAAAACTATTTGAATTTATAACTGTCATGGGATTACTAAGAATTTTTTTCTGACATTAGGGGATTCGTCTGTATTGTTGATACATCATTACATGCAAACTACCATATATAATATCTTTGGAACTAATACGTTTACTGTAAACGTTTGAAATTGATTGAACACTTAGGACTTTTGGAGTTAATCATCAAACTGTAAGTTATTTTTAGTTCTCTTACTTTACATTTTAGGGAAACAAATTATATTAGTATCATGTTGGCTAAGCCCTAGCTATAGAGTCATGTATAAGCTACAATCTCCGTGTCCTGGAAATATTACCGCGACCATCTATTTTATGTACAAATATCTCAGCGGGCTAGTGTTAAACTCTTACGCAAAGTTACATGACCACCTGGAGACCGGAATCTTGGACCGGCAGAGGCGATAGATCGCACCATCTAAACAAAGGCTTGTAGTTATCATACCTATGTGTTAAAGCTTAGTCCAAAGATCAAAGAAAAGCCCGGGGGTGGGCGGGGCGTGTTCTCATCCGTCCTCACGCGGACAGAGAGCGAAAGGGACATTGGCCGATAAGTTTGATTGGATCGGTTGACACCAATATCCAATCGAAATCGAGATGGAGGGTGTGACTACAATTCCGAAGCGAATGATACTTCAGACGCATAAGAGAAAATTTAGTATTCTCCTGAAAGGATTGAAGAGTTATATGGTTTACTCCAGAAAGAAACCAATCGTAATTTGTCGCACAGCATAGAGGTAAATTCTAAGGAAAAACAAAGCTTTGAGAAGGAAGCTTTTTAGGGGACACAGAACTTCGGGTTCCATTGGGTTCAGAGTCTTCAGGAGTTGGAGACGGGATTGACGCTTTAGCCGAGACAGTCAAAGTCGACAGAAGAGTTGTCGTGGTAGAAAAGTGGAGGAGGAGGGAAAGGAGTAACGAGAAAGTGGAGAAGGAGGAGTAGAAGTAATTTGGAGTAAGTCGAGGTGGAAAGGGAGAAGGAAGTGGGAGTAATAAGAGCGAGAGAAAGGATCCAACAGATGAGTAGAAATAAAAGGACAGGTGAAAATCAATCTCACACTGCTAATCAAGTGATTGTTAAAGGGTCGAGCGCATGGAGTGCAATTGGAAATTTGAGTCGTTTGATTATTGAATTATTACTAAATTGTTATTCAATGAATTTCAACCTTTTTCGTATATTAAACCATCTAACCTTCGGCATTATTGACTGGGGGCTCGGGTCTTTACATTTATCTTTCACTAAATTTAACTTCCAACAAAATAGAGCCTCGGTGGAACTTCTATAATAGTTTCAATAAAATATTTGGAGCAGCAAACAACAATCATAACAATCCTCACAATTTTCAATTATAAAAAAAATTCTTTTTGGTTTTGCTTTTTCATGTTCCTTCTTTAAGACGATAGAGTCGTAACGCTCTATCATGCCAGTTTAAGATGGGTTCGATTAAATAATCACAAAGGAAGAGTTTAAGCTTGAGGGTTCTGAGGTATTTCTGACTTATCCAGCAAATATTTATACACCAAAAAGTATATTATCACTGCTCCAGCAAATATTTATACACCATAAAGTATATTATCACTGCTCCAGCAAATATTTATACACCATAAAGTATATTATCACTGCTCCAGCAAATATTTATACACCATAAAGTATATTATCACTGCTCCAGCAAATATTTATACACCATAAAGTATATTATCACTGCTCCAGCAAATATTTATACACCATAAAGTATATTATCACTGCTCCAGCAAATATTTATACACCATAAAGTATATTATCACTGCTCCAGCAAATATTTATACACCATAAAGTATATTATCACTGCTCCAGCAAATATTTATACACCATAAAGTATATTATCACTGATCCAGCAAATATTTATACACGAAAAGTATATTATCACAGCTCCAGCAAATATTTATACACCATAAAGTATATTATCACTGCTCCAGCAAATATTTATACACCATAAGTATATTATCACTGCTCCAGCAAATATTTATACACCATAAAGTATATTATCACTGCTCCAGCAAATATTTATACATCATAAAGTATATTATCACTGCTCCAGCAAATATTTATACACCATAAGGTATATTATCACTGCTCCAGCAAATATTTATACACCATAAAGTATATTATCACTGCTCCAGCAAATATTTATACACCATAAAGTTTATTATCACTGATCCAGCAAATATTTATACACCAAAAGTATATTTTCACTGCTCCAGCAAATATTTATACACCATAAAGTATATCATCACTGCAGCTCTAGGAAAGGCTACTAGGTAAAAAACAGTATTCTTTATTTTAAGTGTATCATGACATATAAGTATTTAAACGGTCTTTCTCCAGGTTATATCTATCACCGAATGGAACTAAGATCATCGAATACTGAGAGTAATCTCCAGATTCCATGGCTGAAAACCAATCATTACCAAAACTCATTTACTGTATCAACAGCTACTGTATGGATATCCTTACCACTGATGACGCGTAATTCAAATTTCCTTGCTTCCTATGAAGTATCATTAAAGAAAATTTTCTTGAAAAAATGGAATGATATATTAAATGCTCTAAATTCAAAACGTCATCTCTATATCCATAAATAATATGTCCAGATCTTTTTATATAAGAAATACGTACGACTTACGCTAAAATGTATGTATGATGCATAGAATATTGTTCATATAAGTATATATTTCTCAGTATAGTCACACATAGTCAGTCATGTTAAATATAAAAGAATGAACGACAATACATGAGTATGTGCATGATCTTGTAATTATTATTTTTTTAACATTGCCAATTACAAAAACTGAGACCACGTGGTAAATAGGTCAATTATGACCAGATGTGTAATGCTCGTTAAAAAATTATTATTATTATTATTATTATTATTATTATTATTATTATTATTATTATTATTATTATTATTATTATTATTATCATTATCATCATCATCATTATTATTATACTAAATGCCTAAATTATTGGAAAGACCCTTATTTTACATCACCTGAGCTTTGTGTATATATATATATATATATATATATATATATATATATATATATATATATATATATATATATATATATATATACCTTTAGATATCCATCGTATGTCATTGGAGTGAGTTCTTTACTTTCGTTGGTAGTTTCAACTTCTGCCATCCTCTTTGTGAACGTATTCCAGGCAAAACGTCTGTAATTCTTCAAATGCAAATAAAACAGAATGAAGGACACAATCTTGAAGAAAACAAAGCCAATTATTTTTTATGTTAATCATATCCTTACTTCGCCACCATCTGTAGATGACTATTTTCATGGTCTGTGTTGTTCTTCAGATTCAAAAGCTTCTGATGTAAGTTTATCTTATTTCCTTAGGTGCATTGTTACAATCTGCCGAGCTCATGACGATACACAAAAGAAAAGATCGTCATATTAATGATGACTATAACGTTAGACAAAATATCGGAACGATTTGATTCCATCGAATGGACGTTTTATATGAGAAAGATTGAACAATATATTTCCCATTGTACGCCATCGTCAGGAAGTATATGCCGCGAATTATCAAATTATGACGTTGTTCAAGTTTTCGCATCGATGCCATCCAACTAATTTTAACATTAATGAACTTGCCATGTACATATCAATGTGTGCCATAAAGGACGCGATCAATTAAGCTGAGCTAAGAATAAAATCGAAAATGATAGAAACATTGGATTTGGGACGGTAAGCAGATTTTGTAAGTGTAACTAATTACGATCCTCCGTTTGTTTTATAGATGTATAAGAATCAGGGTTTTTGACCCTGTAGCTAAGGACTACTATTAATTAGCTTTAACACGCATAATAATCAAGGTATTGTGTTACATTTAGTCTTGTACTAATGTAACAAAAGAAAAGAGTGAAGCCAACAAGCTTTGTATATTTTAACAAAATAATTTATTTCCTTATAAAAAAAACACATGAAATAGGACTTACGGTTTGTGCATATAGTCCAAAAATTAATCATAGAATCTAAAAATATAAGTCCAATCACTAAAAGTTCTAATTTCAATGCAGGTTCGAATCGCAATGAAGTTCCAATATTGAAAGCGATGACGTCAGATTTGGTTGTTGTACTAATGACAACAGTTCCTCGTTGAAACACAATTTATAATGTTCTGTTTTAGAACTCCAGAATAAATTTCCATTAAATGTCTTTGGCCCATAATTTTTAGAAATAAAAGCACTTGTTTTGTTTTCCAGAGAATATGAATTATTAAATCCCCAAAAATAGATGAACTTCAGAACAAACTGGCACCAACAATTAAAAGCAAATTTAGCTCTAAGGCGTATAATTACGACTAAAAAATCTACTAGAAAATGGCTGTTTTTACCCGCGATTTTAGATCACATGGTGGCTCCATTGACGGGAAAAGTGATCACTAACTTGAAAAGAGCAGTAAAAAAATGCCATTTAACATGTAGTCTAGAATCAGAGACCTACATTGGAAAAAAAATTTTAAAAAACGAAAGGATGTTTACAACTTGGCTAACACGTGGGGCGAACACGACCTTGGTAAATGCCAATCATTTCCATTCAATGTGTACAAACGTCTCAACTAAAGTGAATTAAAAATAGTGATACAGCAACTGTTATGTTTTAATCAGGTCAAAAGAATTTTCCAAAAAGAGGTTCAAATCCAATGAAAAATATCACTAAAATGAAATATAATGAAACAAAAAAAAAATAAATTAAAAAAGAAGAAATTAAATTACAAATTCGTAACAATTGTATCTGTAACTAATGACGATTTTGCGTTGTAAGTTTATTCGTGTATATGTAAAATGGTATTATATCTGCAATATCTGATATCTTAAGTGCGCTGGATGATTTGACGTAGACTTCGCGCATGCTCGTTGGACTCATCCTAAAACATCATGTTCATAAGAGAAAAGAGACAACAGTAACCTATTATTATCTCTAGACAATATGAATATATGTTTTGCATAGCATGTGTGTTTGTGTGTCCGTGCGTGCGTGTGTGCGTATGTGTGTGTACATTTTCTCGTTAAATCATAACAGTGATAATACCAAAATTATCACCGTTAATATTACAACCACATCAACAACAGGAAATTAGTTTCGTCTTTATTAAACAAATTTTGTTCATATCTTGGAAGTTTGAACAAGGTTAGATATCATACGAAACGTAACTACAAACATATCGCAGTATCACCATGGATACAAAACTGTTAGTTGCCTGACAAACACAAAATGCTGGTCAGTATATTAATAATGGCATTATTGCCAAAAATGAGATGAAAGTATGGGAAAAAAGGTACAAAAGAAAACTAAATCATGGTATGTACCCCAACACGTTTATTTCAATTATATACTATTGAAACATTAGATGGTGGAATCTGAAAACGATTATCTGAAAAGATTGATTGCAAATTTTGTGAATACAGCATACAAAATGAAAATAAAGCCACAATGACCTAATAACTCAGATTTACATTTAATCTAATTCACTATAAAATGCGCAAAGTTTAGTGAGCATGTGTTAGTTTACTTTTTAAGTATAATTTTTTCCATTCAAAAGAAAGAATGAAACTGACGCAGTGAAACACAATTTAAGTTTCTTTACAAGCATTTCATAGCGAATAAAAACGACATTTCGGTATGTGACAACCAAATTATAATGCGATGTTTCACTAACCGATGATACCCAGTAGTTGTGGCGTAATAATGCATATCTCCTGTGTTTTTGCATGGCTATTCTGATTTCCTGTCTTTTTGCATTGCCATTTTGATTTCCTGTGTTTTTGTATGGCCATTCTGATTATAAACATATATACCGGAAGTTCAAAGGGATATAAACTAACAAACTAACAAACTAACCACTTCTAAATCATTTACCAGAGAAGGATTTGTCGCCATGGGATGGGGGAAAACAAGTAAAGTGTTTCGGTGGTTGTTTTATAATGTATTACCCAACAGATGCCACTTATGATTAAAGATTTATAGAGTCATTTGAGAAAAAAACATTTACAAGATATCGGGAGAAACTCCATAATACTCATGTTCAAATAAAAGTAAAGATACTTGTTATGTTTGTCAAGAAAAAGGACATAGAAATCCAAGCGGTCCATAACGTATAAGAAACTGTATTTCTTATACAGGCTAAAAGAGTGACCAACACAAAATTAGCTCTTGTCATTGTCGCTTAAAACGGCCATTGGTCTATAGACTGTCACAAGAAAGGAAATAAAGAGATAACAGAAATTTTAGAAAGAAAAGAAACAGAAACAAAAGAAGAAAGCCAAGAAAATTAAAAGGAAGACAAACATAAGAATCAGAAGAACCTATTACAGTGAAGAAATATAAAACGACAGTTAAGGAAGAAGGCAATTTTGTGATGTGTTCTAAAATTTCATTGTGATTTGTAATAATGAGGACACACCGAATAAACATAAATGTTGATTTTAGAGTAAATGCTCAAGCCCACGTTTGCAGACAAACAAGATGTTTTATTGTCAAGTACAGACAAATCAATACGATTCAAAACTTTAAAGAACATTAATTTTGTAGTTTTCAAACTCGAACAGAATATGATAAAACCTTGCAGAACAAGAAACTCAGGCCTCACAAAAATTCAAACATAGACAATATTAAAAACTCAACTGTCTCATCATCATAAAGTAAACAAGATTTCACTCAGCGTATTAAATCTTGAAGAAAAATATAAAGTTATCACATTTGTGAAATTGAATATCTTGCTGTTTTGTAAAACACTTTCTACAATTTTTATCTAGCATCAATCCGTCAGCGAGTGTTTAAAATCTAGTTGAGAGAATTAAAATATAGACCGATCAAAACGAAAACACGATTACAAACTGCAAACCCAACTTATCTCCATACAACATTAATTTCCGTGTCAGATATGGATTAACACTTTAATATTCATTCACTTCTGATAATGTAACAATGTAGATATTGTTATGGAGCCATCCAAATGCTGCAAAATTATATATATATATATATATATATATATATATATATATATATATATATATATATATATATATATATATATATATATATATATATAAAGAATACAAATCATATGGCGAATAACAACCCTCTCAAGCGTACTGGATCCACCAAGGGATCACGTGTGTCAGGGATTAATTAAAATATATGCAATAAACTGACGACGAACAGTACGAAACTAGTAACTAACTAGCCTAAGCGCTTTCGACTCTTAATGAGTCTTTTTCAAAGGCAAATACAACACATAGTTACGACAAACAAATAAACACAAAAACGTTGTGTTTGTAAACCTCTACATTTCTGTCTTCACATGTGCTAAAACTATAAATACAACCAGCTTGTATAGACTAGTTGCGGAAACTGAAAACGTTGTATAATTCCCTAAAAGTCTACAAGCCAAAGCGACATCTATTTTTACTTTGTGTACATATGTAACTCAGATTATATCCCGGATATTTGATTCTATACCGGTTATTCTTATAGTAAAAATTGAAGGATAATAAGAAGA
>JAEAOA010000282.1:857500-952500 GCA_016746295.1 Potamilus streckersoni | reverse complement strand
TCCGTAAACCCCTCAAGTGTCAGCCATGTTAAATATAGAGATAATTTTAACATAGCGCTTCAGACATTCGCCACGTGTAAGCCTACGAGTAATATAATACAAAAATAACAACTTTATCAATAAGAATAGAAATCAATAGCATAATACACAAGCAAACATATCAATCCTATGCCTGTGGTATCCTGTGACGTTTTAAATGTGTTGAAGGACACACACGCACGCATGCACGCGCGCATGCGTACGCGAAAAACTAAACAAAAATAAAAAAGTTTTTTTTATGGCATCAATGCTTCATTGTTTTGCTCTCAAGCCATCCAATTGTTGCAAATTATATATATATATATATATATATATATATATATATATATATATATATATATATATATATATATATATATATATATATATATATATATATATATATATATAAGGGTTTCTGGGAAACTGAACATCAGCACAAGAAAGATTTTGTGCCGTAAGAATGGAATCTAAGACTTTATCCAGAGAAACCCCAAGACAAAGTACCAAGTTTTATCGGGTCAGGATTAAAATCCTTAATATAGATTTTACACCTGACAGCCATCTTGTCGTCAAAATTAAATCACGAATCGGATAAAATTTCAATGATATATACCGCCTACAGCGATTACCACTGGATGTTATCTGGAAAAGACTCTGTTGCTCGCACGATTGTAATCCTCATACATTGCTGATGGAATCTAAAAATAGCGTATTTCATCAAAATGTTTTATAAGGCAAGTTTCACAAAACACTATAAGGAACTTGTACAGCAAAGTAAATATTAAATAAAATTGCTGATATATCAAATGCAATCATGCAATATAAAATGTTAGAATGAGATATAAATTAAGTAATTGATTTATGCAGAAGGTAAGTTGATTTTGAAAAAGATAGAGAATGCATTAGCATATTTATGTTATTGTAGTTTGAAACAAGCAAACATATGCAGATTATCGATTGCTGGTGTCAAACGCATGTTCTGTCTTTCAGAAAACCACAAACTGAAGCATGAAAAATGTAACAAAAATTTATTATCATCATTACCATTATCAAATCGTTCTTTCCTTTTCTCTAATGGATTAGTAATATTCAGATTTAAACAGTATGCGATTTCATACGGATTATTACTGTTTGTTACTTTCTTTTTCTCTAACAAAATCAAGATTTTCCCATAATCATGACCAGAAATAATGCTGTAAAATACATGATGGAAAATACATGTACTCTATTTTTAGAACTGAATAGGAAGTTAGTCATGTTATTCCGATCTAATAGACCTACTATCTGCCAGCATGCATGATGATTTCCTATGCAGTTATATCAAAGATATAATGCATGCCTAATTTGTCTCCAGGATGAGATTGGGGTGGGGGAAGAAGGACTAATATCTCATTTAATAGTAATTTGACACCAGCGGATAGAATGGGTGAATTTTCAACGCCTTGTCGTACATTTATTAGTCTCATTTACTACTAATGTACTACAATACTGCCTACTTATCAAGACTTTATCGGTACACGAAAGACTCACTGTGTTAAAAGTGCTGAGAAAAGGGATGCACTCTAGGTATGTACCGCTGTCTGAAGAAAAAATGTATCACTATTGAACACAACATAAAACCATGCAACATAAAACATGTTTAGTTTGTTATAAAGACTAAACAAAAGAAATGGAAGAATGAAAACAATCTTAAATTAAAAATAAACAGACAATGCTGTGAAATATTTATTTAAAATATAATTTCAACTGAAACAATAAAAATATGTGTGATTCTTCCTGTACGAAGTAAGCTATAAACTATCAAGTAATGCTTACCAGGTAATGTTTATCAAGTAATGCTTACCAGGTAATGCTATTCAAGTAAAGCTTACCAGGTAATGCTTATCAAGTAATGCTTACCAGGTAATGCTTATCAAGTAATGCTTACCAGGTAATGCTTACCAGGTAATGCTTATCAAGTAATGCTTACCAGGTAATGCTTACCAGGTAATGCTTATCAAGTAATGCTTACCAGGTACGATTTATATCAGATAATGACAATAGCAAGAGGATAATGGGTGTCTTCTCCTTTCTCAAATTATTATTTGCTTTTTTGGAAGAAAATTTTAAAACAAAAGAAATAAAAAATAATATATGAATCATTCGTAACATGCAAATATCACAAAATCTGTCTTGCTTTATTTCGCCGATGCCTGACCTTATCCTCGATCACTGTGCTTGAGAATAAAAAAAATATGATAGAGTTTCAAAATGTGACCTTTCCTCTTTTCAGGTAACGAGATAAAGTGAACGTAAGTTCAAGAAAATTTCATTGTATCTCTACTTTTCCTTTGCAAGCGACATCTAACACATGATCGAGACCTATTATTAGACTACAGATAATTTTTGCACGAAAGCTTGCCCACAAAATATAAGGAACATATAATCCATGACAATTCCGGAATGAGCACGCATTGCTATTCCAAGAAATATGTAAATGAGATCTGCTATCAAATGTATTCGCTTTAAAATATTATGTTTTAAGTCAGTGGAAGTACCGAATGTTAAAAAAATATTTTTGGAAAGGTATTGCTAGAATATTAGGTGAGTTTTGTGACTGCTAAATCTAGATCACATACGAAACTTCATATACAGTATAAAATATAGTACATGTCTTATTCCGCTTGGGAGTGAAGTGGGTTCTAACATTAAATGCAATAATATTCGAGACAAAGGCAAAGTATGGACAGATTTTCAAAGCATTACCGCGACTGTAAAAATCTAATTCAGTACAGTACTACCAAAACCTTATATGTACACGAAGACTGATTGTGTTGAAAGTGCTAAGAATAGAGATGAATGCGCCTTCTGTAACTCTGTGAGAGGAAGACATTTCGTCGCACTTATCAATTATTTTATTTATCAGCAAGTGTTTAAAGCTAATTGGATACATGAACGTAATTTATACCGGAAAGGTGACAAGAATCAATCCCGGATTCTACACTTGGAAAGAATGGGTGACTGATTAAACCGAAGACATTGTTGGTATAATTCAGGCCGAGGTTTTCAGAACTTAGGACAAAATACTATAAAAATAAGTAGGTGATGTAAGTAAATTTAGATAGAACAAACTAAGTAAAGTGTATAGCTATGTACATAATTGTTAATTCAATTGCAATGCCAGTGATGTTTCAGGGCGATCAATGAACAAATAAGTAGATTTACAATCCACTAGACTGCTTCTGCACGGTAATAATAATAAAGCAATGAAATAACGGTTTGTTCTGTTTTAAAGACCAGCTACAACAAGCACAATCAACAGCTAAAAAACAATACTTCTAAATCTTTAATTAAAATATAATTTCAACAACAAAGAAAAACGAATAGAATATTTGATTTTTCAGGTAAGAAAGAGGCAGTAGATTATCGGATAATGCATAATGGGTATTTATATAGGACAAAATTGAAATATTAGTAACAGAAAAATGTATGTCTTCTCCTTTCTACCAGAAAAAGACTTTTTCAAACCATTTGTTTTGGGAAGAAAATGTTACAAGGACATTTAAAAAATAAAATATGAAACATTCCCAAAATGTACTTTTAAAAACTTCTGCTTGACTTTTGTTTCAAACTTCATGACTTTATCCTCACTACTTACGCTCGTAAATGAAAACAATACCAGTTTTAGCTTGAACTCTCCAGCATTTCTTTATTTCTGGTCTTGTGAAAACATCGAAATTTCCAGGAGTCCCTACTTTCGTTTACAAACAATAATATATTACGCATGATTGAGACCTAGTTTTAGACTACAGATAATTTTCAAAATTTTCTTTAACCTGGAATAACGTATCATGACGAATGTGCGCGCTGAGCTGTTCGCATAAATATAAAAATGATGTCTGTTATAAAATATCCTAAATTTTAAGACATTGTTTTTAAAGGAAGAGAAATAACTGAATTATAACAATAAATGTTTTGTTTTTTATGAAAAGGGTATTGGGACAGTATCAAGTGGCATTGTGAGCACAGGTTGTATAAAATCTGTGTAATATACATAAATCCCTATACCGTATACAAATTTAACGAATGCTTTGTTCGGGTTTTCGGGTGATGTTGGGTTCTAATATCTAACACAGGAGGATTTCGAGACGAACAGCGAAGAGTATGGTCTGACTTTGATGCCTAGCCGTACACGTCATGCTCTAATTTACCACAGTTCGATGTAAATATTACCGTTGTTATATACTGCACATCTGTAAGAACTCCATTTCCCTGTCTTGCCAAGATCATGCACACTATATGTGCAAAGGTGTTCCAAGTGGGTTGGTATGCAAAACAATTCTTGAAACCTGTTTGGAAGACCTGAACAATATTCTTATTTAGAGCTATATCTATGAGAGAGAGAGAGAGAGAGAGAGAGAGAGAGAGAGAGAGAGAGAGAGAGAGAGAGAGAGAGAGAGAGAGAGAGAGAGAGAGAGAGAGAGAGAGAGAGAGAGAGAGAGAGATGTGTGTGTGTGTGTTGACTCGAAACAGGAAAATGCAGTTGGTCATTTGTAAATGACACGATATACACATTTTAAGTTGTAGCAAGAAAGAGGGAAATACGTTTTTATTCTTATAGTGTATCAATTTGATGTAGGATGCATTTTACTAAATTTATTTAGTGATTCAAATGGCAAGCTCATGCATTTGCATCAATCCAAACACGTAGGCTAGTTGTTGTTGTTGTTGTTGTTGTTGTTATTGTGGTTATATTACTAATTTTAAGCGCTATTTAGGCAATATATGGCGGCCAATATAACAGGCCATAGGATACAATTAATTTTAATAGATATTCTCTACATTTATTTATCAGTTCTTAACTTTCCTCTGTGTGGCAATCAATACAAATCGTATATTAATGTAAAATACCTTCAAGGATGACTTTACGGTGACGTTCTTGTCACATGTGGACCTACATATTTTGAGAAACTGAATTGTAAACAAAACACCATGCAAAGGAAAACAGATTTCACTTTCGAATCATCACTAAGTCCTTATTACTTACTGTACACTGCCAACAAAATACACACAGAAAACAACACCATAAGCTTATATTCTCAAGAATAAACAATTACCTTCAAATCCCTACCAAACGTGCACCCATAAAATTCGTCTATCTACACCAAAATGAGGAAGAAAGAAATTTTCTAAAAATAGACTAGAACTACATTCGTGGGTACTGAATTGTGACCTAATGCCTGAAAGGGTCAGATAATTTCACCTGTATGGACAAAACCTCCATCCGTGAAAATAAAATGTCTCTTAAATACTGCTGCAAAGTTTTAATGAATTTCATCCATGAATAGATCAGCTACAAGCTTTTATCTGACACCACTGTAAGACAAGCACAAGCCAGTTCCAGAAAACCGACTGTCAAAAATGCAAAAATTAATTGTGATTTTGCTAATCAAAATAAACGATTCAAATAATTGTGATTAGTTTTTAGTACTAACACCAATCTGGAAAGTAATAAAAATTAAACTAGACTCTTATACTATCCGAGAAAAATTTAATTTGAAAAAATGATACATATTTTTATTTATTAAAATTTACATTCACTTTAAGTTTTAATGAAAATTTAAAATCTGAAACTGGCACATTTTATTCTGTGGCAAATTTTCTCCATTCCTTTATCATGAACATCAATGGATTTCCTTATCTGATATGATGCAATCCAAGACATGTCAATGCAAGTTTAACACATTAATACGTTAGCTATACGCTGCACTAACCAAGTACATGAAATCATTTCCACATATGATGGGGACTTGTTTGGACGCATACTATGATGTGCAAAATTCTGCAGCTTTACCAGAGTATATTTTGTATGAAGAGATAAAAACAAATAAATTTGTTCCACATCCTGCTGCTGTAAATATAATGTTTCAAGCTGGACTACCAGATACACCAATGTGCAACGCCAGGTCTAGATACTTGCTTGCAGCCATTGACATTCTACCACCTAGTAGAACATCTATTCGAAGGGCTTCAAACACTGTAGGTAAAGCAACTATGGAGCTCAATGAAATGGACATGATAGACAAGCTGAAACTCGTCAGACAGGTTAATGTCATGAGTGGTGTTCAGCATCCAGAGCAAATAAATGTTGCTTTGAAAATACAATGACATTAGATTTGGAAATGAAAAGAAACCTCGTTAAAGTTCGTCGCAAACTGTTGGAATTGGCTGCGAAACTCTTACATAGAAGCAATACACTGTGGGACTACAGTAGAAAACAAGCTGTGTTGAACTAGAACATGACTGAAGGGGAAAGCTTTTGATGTGCAATGTATAGGAGGCCATGTTGACTGCACATTAAATCTGTCACCAGCTGCACCACATTCAGAGTTTGAAATGGCCAGAGAAATAAGGAAAAAATTTCTGCTTCAAGAGATTATCATTAGACATGCAACAACAGACGGAGATGCACAAGCTACTGCTGGCTTCCAAGATGTTTACAACATTCTGCAAAGTAGAAAGACTGTCGGACCACATCCATTTGGGTCATTTACAGTTCAAACAGTGTAATTCTGTAACATTTAGTGAAAACATGTTTCCAGGAATAAGAACAAGAGAAGAAAAAAGGCTCAAACAGAAAATTTTCAGCCAAGACATTAAATCACGATGCAATTCGGTCTTCAAGCAAACTGATGGAAGACAACAGTGAATATGTTGCAAATATTAAATGTTAACTTCTCTAAGTACTAGATGCCACTCTGCGCTGTTATTATGGGGACTTCTCAATATGCCGGCATTAGTCAATGGAGGATGCAATGAGCATACATGGGCCTTCATCAAGTGACTCATCTTAACATGACAGAAAATGATAAGAATATCCTGCTAGAAGTTCTGAAAATGAAACTCTCCTGTGATGTTGTGGAAAGACTGCGACTGAACACAAACAAACAGAAATATGAGGCTGTGAACAGATTAATCTGTGTTTCATTACCTAAAAATGTGAACTATTCCAGAAACTTTGAGGCAATTGTACATTGAACAATACACAAACTCAATGATAGCCTGGGTTTATCACTGAAAACAAAAAGTAATACGTTTGCATAGAAAACTTTCAAAAAGGACGCTGAGAGCAATGGACACAATGGATAAAGAATGCACTTACCATCAGTTGTATCAAAATCGTCCACAAACCAGTCAATATATTATAGCAAGACAAGGAAATATGATTCAGGCCCATCAGAGTTAAGGTTTCAGCAAGGCAATATGATGTCTGGATACTGCAAAGGTGGCAGGGTACAGTTTCGTAATTTAGCCCCTGGCAAATTTCTTAACTTAAGACTATGGTGTGATTTTTTCAGCAATTATTGTCTACTGATTAAAGATATGGATATATTTGTGAACTAGGTTTTCGGGCTGGTGTTGTTCTTGAAATTGATGTCAGGCATGTAAACCTTCCATAGTTGCTCTGCAATATATTGATAGTGAAATACCAATAGTTGGCTAGGAAGAAGAGCTAGCCTCTCATAGCAGTAAACACGTGGGTTTGGGGCAAGGAGAATATCTCAAAAACGTC
Source organism: Potamilus streckersoni (assembly GCA_016746295.1). Taxonomy (NCBI): domain Eukaryota; kingdom Metazoa; phylum Mollusca; class Bivalvia; order Unionida; family Unionidae; genus Potamilus; species Potamilus streckersoni. The sequence goes on along the minus strand of JAEAOA010000282.1, from coordinate 944,927 downwards.
TTGAATGACAATTATTTTCAACTGCATCAGCCTGTTTAGTACAAACTGTTTTGCAGAATTGTCATCTAGGAAAATGGCTTGTGTTTGCACTGTGAGCACCACATGGTGTCAAAAATGACCGTTGGACATGAAAATTGCAGGTATAAATTTGGGGTTGGGGTGCATACTCTTCTTCTGCTATGAACTGCCATTGACTTCTCTAGTCAAGTGGATAATATTTTTATGCTTTGTTTTAATATAGGTATTTCAAAATATGGACATTCTTGACTTCACTTGTGTACTTGATTTTTTATGATTTTTTTTTGTACCAGGTCACTGCTTGCGGCATTAAATTTGTACATAAAATCTGGCCTCTTCCCCCAAATGACTGCTCGACACCAATTGCGATTACTCCTATGTACAGGATTAGCAGGAGCCAATGGACACTGCAGACAGAAACGATTATCATAAATACATGTGCAAAATGACAGTGCTCAAAGACACCCTGAAGAACGCATGGTACAGAAATGAAAACTGTATTGGGGAAATCCGTTGGTAACACAATGCATGCTATAAGATAAGCATTATGTTACTTACTACCATCTGATGAGACCTATGTAATATGAAGACACAAATAAAGAAATTAAAAAATAAAACAATCTTAAAATTTTATAAAATAAAATAGCATGAAATGACTTACTAGCTGAATGAATGAATGATAAAGGAAGGAAGGAAGAATCTATTTAAGACAGCAGTCACAACAGCATGGTCTACTAAAATAAAGACAACACACTTTCTTTTTCCCTTCTTATTCAACACATCCCTCCCTCTGTCCATGCCATATCATTATACCTGCATTATTTAATGTTACATTAATCCATGATAGGCTTTCAAAATAATCCTCCGTTGCTACTAATGAATGGTGTATGAATACATTGTTGCTAATAATAATGAGTGCAGTCTTCGACAGATACCATATATGTGAATTTATAGCGAAAAAATAACGAAAAGAATATTTTTTAATTTTTTTAAATAAAAAAATAATTTTTTCAAATTATTTTTTTAAATTTTTAAAAATATTTTCTGATTTTTACATTGAAAATACACAAGGTGTGAAAATTGCATGTGTTCATCATTAATAATAAACATTTTATAGCAATATAAAGTCAAGAAAATACTTACCTGACAGGCCATATCTAGGACACAATTATATTTAATTTGTTTCTCAGTACTGAACTTTCCACTGTGTGACAATTAATACATCATATGTTAATGCAAAATACCTTCAAAAGCTGACCTTACGGTGAAAATCGTGTCAGGGGTTGACCTGCATATTTTTTAGAGGCTGAATTTTAAACAAAACACAATGCAATGGAACACAGATTTCACGGATCATCACCAAGGCTTTATTACTTAATGTGCACTGCCGCCAAAATACACACAGAAAACCACACCATAAGCTCATATTCTAAAAAATAAACAATTACCTTCAAATCTGTACCAAAAGTGCACCAATGAAACTAAGAAATTTTCTAAAAATACACGAGAACTCGTGGGTACTGAAATGGAAATACTAATTGTGACCTAATGCCATAAATCATGGAGGGAGAATCAGGGAAAATCCCAGCAAAAACCAGCCAGCACCAACGGGAAGCTACCGTGAGGTTTCTCATAAATCAACAATGGAAGAGCCATTGAACTCACGCGGACATGAGATAGCAGTGATCGGTAATCGCTTTAAACCAGTCGGCCACTCCATGTCTAGGTTGCAGCTAAGTGTTAATAATAATAATAATAATAATAATAATAATAATAATAATAATAATAATAATAATAATAATAATAATAATAATAATAGTAATAATAATAATAATAATAATAATAATCTTAAGTATCACCATTTTCTTGTCCTGTGCTGCAAATGTTTATTGTACTAAAGCTAAACAATTTGAGATTCAGAACGAGGTAAACCATTGTACTACTTTCGCTTTCTCTATGAAATACAGCATTTCCCCCAAACATCTGAGGAGGTGAATCAGTAACGTAAAAATAAATGTATGATTTAAAATGGAACAAATACGATAATATGAAAACATATAAGACCTGTCTGTGTTCTGATGAAATGTGCACTCCCATCGTATTGATTCTATAAAGCAATTACATGCTAAGGCAATGACAAAAACCGGAGTGAAAATGAGTAATTTGAAGAAAATAATAGATATGGATTGATGAAAAATATACAATGATATGATTCACTTGCGTTGTTGTCTGGAGTTTGTTTTGTTTTTCTAGAAGTTGGTACTTATTTAGTTTAAAGAGAGTTCAGTTATAAACCAAAAAAGTAATGACAAGAGGAGTGTGTAATAATTGCTTCTCAGGGTAAGAAAAGATGCAATCGATTATCAGATAATGATTACCATATGAGATTTAAATCAAACGAAACAGAAATAATATTGGTCCTAAATTTACCTTTCAAAATATTTTGTATCCTATTTGCTATAAATGAATGAAGAAATGTAAAATTAAATGTTAAACCTTGGTAATTCGCAACTATTGGAAACCTGTTTCTGAACTTGTCTCATCAAATGGTAACAAAAATTACCCTAGCATCACTCACAACACATACAAATAACAATATCTAAACATATAATCCAAACCTGTTTTCACGATATAGGTACTACTGAAAATCGACTGGAATAACATAATGTATTGATGCTAACATATTGAAAGGGAGTTTCTGTGCGTTATTGTGCTTCAGAGTCAACCATGTAACATAAAATATTATATATATATATATATATATATATATATATATATATATATATATATATATATATATATATGTATGTATGTATGTATGTATGTATGTATGTATGTATGTATGTATGTATGTATGTATGTATGTATGTATGTATGTATATACACACACACATATTTCAATTTAGGTATTACTTGGTTCGTATCTGAAGCTCTTTAGATATAGAATATAAATAGGTACGAACGTTCCAATCTAAACTCACGTAGATATAATGATAATAACCATCTTCTTAACAATAGCCAACGTCATCGTTGTCATTTATGTTGTTTTATTTACTCTACAATTACATTATTATTCAAACGATTCGAGAATTAGTAATACTTTTATCATCTTATTGAGACTAGTTATACCATCTTATTACTTTCGTTTTCGCCAACAATATAACGTTTTTATATAATTATAAACGGACATGGATAACTACCTTAAAGATAATATGATTCTCAACGGGAAGGAGTTTACATAGCAGAAATAAGATGTGTGTGTGTGTGTGTCTGCGTGTGCTGATACTGTACAAGCACTAACATTTATTCAGTGAATAAGTTAAATAAAAACAGCATACATTCCATTGGGAAGAGATTGACACTGGGTTGAAAGACAAACCAATAAGGTGATGCAATTCACAACACACACACACACACACACACACACATAAACACAAACACAAACATACACAAACACACATACACACACACATAATACAGAAAGTTTTGAGCATATCTGTTTCAAGAATAATTAAATTTAAAGTACCAACGAAAACGAGGAAAACAGTCTAACGTTCGCTTTACAATAGACGAAGTGAAGCTGACACTGGTCAAATAATACTTACGCGAGTGGATTAGTATCTTAGAAAATTAAAATAGCAATAATCCTACATTTTCTTTTAAAAAAGAAAGTCTTCTATGCTCAACGCGAGTAAAAATTTTGTCAACACTGTACTGTAAGGATAAGATGTTTAGAATGAAGAAAGGATAAAGATAAAACATTTGTAACCTGCAGGTTTTGAACAGATGTACATCTAGATAAATAGGAGAGGTAAACATTAGTTGATTTAACAAGCGATAGAGCATACTCACCTCCATTTAAATGTAGATATTCCTGTAGATATCAATTCTCTCAAAGACTTGCAACTAATGATAAGAAACAACCAAAAATTTCAATTTAAAGCTTCACTAATGCAAAATGATTCTTATCTGTTGATGAGGAACTTAGATGAGTGGAGAAGATAACCAATATGTGCTTTTAATTTTATTATTCAAGAATGACGTAAATAATATGAATAATTTGGTGTCTCTTATCATGCAAATATTATTATAGATTTTAAAGTGATCGTAACCATGCCCTGTGAAAAGAAAGAGTTTGTTCGCATGAAGGTGAAAGAAATCAGGATTATTGCTTGAGAGAAGAAAACAAAATGAGCTGTTTGTGTTTTAGCGAGTGATGTGACTGTTTTAACTTTGCTAAAGCCGAATAGATACAGTTTAATAATATATTTGCCTTATGACTGATGCCAATTAAGGTGTGACGAAACATATTTAAAATTGGCATACATAAAAAACAAGATTACAAATATAACTAAACCGCTATAACATTAATTGTAATTATTTATACATATTTTTGTTAATTTATTTCAGGTAACAAAAGACACTGCAATCCCTATTGAAAAATGTGGATCAAATATATATATATATATATATATATATATATATATATATATATATATATATATATATATATATATATATATATATGTGTGTGTGTGTGTGTGTGTGTGTGTGTGTGTAATAACATATGCACTTATATGCAGGTACTTAAGGGTTGAATGTTGCTTTGTTGTATAAAGTGTTAGTTGCCGAATCACAACGGAAATAAGGCATACATTATCTTACAATCACTACATGAAAAGGGATCAACAGAATTATGTTGCCCAACAGATTTATATCACAGTTCCTTCCGAACATACCTACGCTTGAACGCAGCCCACTAAAATGTTATCATAGAATAATTTAATTAAATATAACGAGAAACATTATTATTATATTGTCACTTTTTTACATTATACCTTTATCAATAGCAGAGAAATTACTATAATAAAATCACTTGAGAGCAGAAGTGTATTATTAAACAGAACTTGAGAAAATAGTATCGCTCAACCCGTTCTTAACATATGTCCATTATAAGATCGACTCACGCTAAATACTGTCATATAATTCCGTCCAAAACAGAGATATGTTATGTGGCAGACAGAGAAACAATATGAGCATACACACACGCCCTAACAGCCTAACAGAATCATCTTACCTGACTGACAAAGACACAGTAATTATTATCATGCAACTGCTTACAAATTATCAGACACACGGAGAAAATAATAGCACATATCCCCTCCCTATCAATTTTTCAGACTTATACAAATGGTTATCACACTATCACTTTTTTGCTAACATATTTATGTGATCGAATCTGCATAATCACTCCCCAACTCCAAACAAAATTGACTAAGAAGACATACCCAGAAAACATATGCTATAACAAGCATTTTCTCACAGAATTCTTTACGTGCTAATTAAGATAATATGGTTAGCAAACATCAAAAGATGACTGAGTTTTGCAGCGATTGTGAGTATATTATATTGGTCCGCCATACCTCTCGAATCTTTAATCGTCCTTACCTTCAGGCTTCTTTAGGAGTCCCGATGTCCCAACTTTGGTCACATTTTCAAATATATTTGCAAGGCAACAAAAGAAAATACAGTGCTAATGTTATGTTGTTATTTATATTTATTTCATGTTGTGTGCTGGCTTTGTGCATGATAATATATTATGCATATCTAACTTGTAGTGTGTGATATACCTTTGCCAATAATTAAGGATAAAAGTTTTGGGTCTACCAGAATAATGTATGTGTCTCTTTTCTATATAACATTTTGCATTGCTCAATTTTGTCTCAGATTGTAGAATATGCATTAAGAGTATTATTATTTGTAGGTAAACATGTTTACCTAGATTTGAGTTCAATACATGGGTTTTCCCGTAGGAAATTCCTGGTGTATCTTCTATTTGCAATTTTATATACTAAACTTTTATTAATTAGCAACACATCTAATATTATTCACAATTAGAATGGGTTAGAAATGAACCTAAGGCCATCATCCTGGTACTTTGGTTTTTATATAAGTGAGGGGTAAAAATTAAATTATTTATTTATGTCTTAACATCTGAAGTGAAATCAGTCTTTTAGCTGTGTACAATTTATAATTTATTTATTTAAATTATTCACTTGAATAATAATACATTCTGACTAAATAATTATATTGGGATTATTGCGAAATGATTTATAGACATTTTGGATTATATCATTGTTATACACAAAGACTATTGGCCCATCAACATTATATCAGGCTGATGGCACATCAGTAATTTCAAGACTATAATTCATTGGGAACACCACTGGCTTTCTTTAGTGGATACTTTATAATTTTGGACATGTGATAAAATGTTTGGACTATTTGGGATTGAATTCACAATACTTTAAGTTCTTTCTAAATGTTCACTTTTTCTTCAAGGGAAATCAGTTATTTATTGAATTTTACAAAACTTGTTTGCTTTTGCTTTTTCTGTTACGCAGTTTAAGACCATAGAGTCGTAACTATGTACGTTTATTTGTATTGTGTGCTTGACGTTTGTCAGTGATTGAGGGTAGAGTTGTCATATTTTGCTTACCTGATTCATGCTTATAAGTGGTTAGCAATGTGTTTGCTAAAATTTAAGTTCAAGGACTAATTGTGTTAATACTTTGATGGTGTTTTCCTTTAGAAGTAAGGTATTTTTGGGCATTTGATTGCGTTATAGGTAAAGTGATAGTTTGTGTATAAATGAAGGTTTTGCAAACAAAGTCTTCATTCCTGGTTCATATCAGTCTTCGGAAATATAAGATCAGAGTTTGTAGTTATCTTCAAATATAATTCTAGATGAAGTATTTAAATAAATTATCCAAGTACATAGATGTCATTTGATTCTTTGGACCAAACCACTACTTTGTGTTTATTGAGAATTTATTAAAAGACATTCTGGATTATATAATTGTGGTACAGCATCACATTTAATATTCTTGGTACATCAGGACCTTCACGTTTAATGGAATTCATTGGGAACATTCTATACTTTTGAACCTGTAGTATAAGCTTTAGGACTTTGTGCTATTTAATTCACAAGTCTGTAAGTGTCTGTTGAATTTGTACACTATTATAAATAAATAAAATCGATATTTTAATAAACATGCTAGTTTTGCGTCTTTCTGTTACATAGTTTAAGAAATAGAGTCGTAAAAGTACACGGATCTGCAATGTCTGTTATCGTTGTTCTTCCGCTGTCAAATGTTTGTGATCATTTTATCGTCGTTTGAGATAATATTGAATATTTATTCAATCCTTAAAGTTTCCTTATGATGCACATAAAGATAACCAATACTAACATGAACAATGAAACATAACACAAGCCATATCTAAGGAAAACTAAGAAATTATCTTCCCTAACAGGCGAAAATACAAATTTTCATTTTACATTAAGGATTCAGTTTATTAATAAACGTGGTGTTTTACTTTCCACAATTTCCCTGTCGACTATAATTTTTTTATAATTCTTTATTTGGATCTGGTTTGTTTGTTGTTGGGCTTAACGCCATTTTTCAGCACACGATAGGCTATTCATGGCGGCCAGTATTATTGGTGGAGGAAGAAACCGGGAAATCACCGGAAAGAACCACCGACCCACGAGAAGCTACTGGCAAGCTTTCTCACATATCTACATTAGCCGAATCCTAGACTCGAACACACGCAGACAGAGGTGAGATGGCAGTGATCCGTAACGGACAGCGCTTTAGACCACTCGGCCACTCGGAGCCCCCATTTGGATCTGGTATGTGCACTTATGTGAAGTTTACAATGAATCTTATAGTCATGACTTACAAATTAAACTAAAGACACAAACCAACACATTACTAAGTATGAATCGGTAGTGTGAAATTAATCGTAAATAATCTAAAATAGTTATATCACACGTCCAAAAGAATATAACGGTCCTAATGAATTATAATGTTAAAAGTGCAGTGCTAATGGACCAGTAGTCTTTAATAGGTTGACTGATGCACCAATAGGCTTGATGTATTACAATTATCCCAAATTAGTGTTTTTCTCTAAAATGTCAATGAGCACTTTGTAATTCCATGAATAATTTAACCAAGTGATTCATCGCAAATTATATCTGAACAGAATTAGGAATCAACAAAATTAGTTTCCTGATATATTAATTTAATATCGATTTATATAAAATATGTGAAGATTAAAATTCGTGTAATTTACTTATACCTAAACCTGGTTGGTTGTGTAAATTACACGAATTTTAATCTTTACATAATTCAGTTGAAACTTTGCGGATATGAAATACTTTCCAAATTTCATACCGGCTTTCACATATACAAATCCGAGCAAAGTTAAAATTAATCAAAACGGCTATAATCTAAATTGCTTTGGTTTTGAATAATTTTTCATTATATAACAGAAATATGGTTGGGATAATTGAATGCAAGAGGTTGCTAACAGTAAATTGAAAAGTAGTCTAGAAAAAGGTTGATGTGATATATATATATATATATATATATATATATATATATATATATATATATATATATATATATATATATATATATATATATATATATATATATATATATATATATATATATATATATATTGTAACGCCCAAGCTAGGTTCTGAGAATACTTCACTGGAGTACGGCACCAGGGATGAGTATGCTTCTAAACAGCTGACTACGGAGGTGAGAATGGAGCGAACTCGAACTCTTGATTTTTGAGAGCCATAAAAAATATGTTGATCCATTTATTAAGAAACACTGAATAAAGTCAGTTCATAACCATGACAGTCTTGCTGTTAAGTGTACTAAGCCAAAATACTATCATTGTCTTGAGATACAGTATATAATTTTACAGGGTACACATTAGCACTATACTATTATTTCATTATATTATTAATTCTTTTGTTGAATGAAAATTATATAAGAGTTACCATATTTGGATTTAGTTGCAATGAAGTTTACTACGAAGAGAACATAAAACGTGACTTTAATATATGTATATGAAATATAAAATCTGCATGGAAAACACTTGCTTGACTTCAAACTTGAAGTATAGCATATTACTTATTTAAAGTGACTTAATATAGATGAAAGTAAATTAGCTGTCAAATGGTGAGGAAAACTCTTACAATGACTTAGACAACTAGTAAATTTTAAAATAGAAATTTAAATAAATTGTTTATAGACGGCTAGATTACTCAAGTATTGTTGAATTGAATTTAGAATGTCAAGTCGGTGAGGAAAACACTCACAATGACTTAGACATTCTATGTCCCTAAGAACATTGTTGGACCCATAATTTAAGAAAAGGAATTATATCTTTGCAATGTAGAGAAGTAAAACTAATCAAATAAATGAAAATAAATAAAAGTATTGGTCTGTGAGGACAATACTCACTTGATTATATAACTGAGGTTCAAATTACAAATGCTATAAAATCTAGTTTGCTTAATTAGAAATGACAATACTGCATATAATTTGGAAGAGAAAAAGGATTTTAAAAAAATAAATTTCTTAAATGAATATTGGTTTGTGCTTAAATGAATTTTAACAAAAAATACTGTCGAAAATATTGCCTAAAGTTACATAACTCTATAATAAACAAAACAAAACAAAATATAAAAAACTCGCAATAACTGTGATGTACCTAGTTTGATTACTGCTAGCTGACTGAAACCCACAAGCAGCCCACAAAACCTTATATACACCTGATTAATCCCACAAAACCCACTGCGCTTACAAAATCAACAACGCCCACAAAATCCACAGCGCCCACAAACCCACAACGTGCACAAAACCCACAGTTCTAAAATCTACAATTGTTGTTGTTGTTGTAGGGTTTAACGCCATTTTTCAGCACAAGATAAGATATACATGGCGGCCAGTATTAACGGTAGAGGAAGAATCCTGGAAAACCCTGGGAAGAACGGCTGACCCACGAGAACCTACAATTTTTGTGGGTTTATTCAAACAAGCATGAACTAGTAATGCATGTGTATATTTAGTCAATCTTCACAATGATAATTCATAGAAATTACCAATTTGATATTTTACACATTGTAACGTTGAGATTGTATTACCCCAAGAAAAGAATAAAACATCAGTTTTGTAATTAGTGGCACTTACCGTGTTAAGCTGTTGCTGACAGCAATGGTTCGGAAACTGTTATGCACTGTTACAATATTACTGAGGTAGACCGCATGACACAACATGCAAAATTGCATGCACCAAAGAAATAAGGAGGAAAAAAGCAAAACCAAATGAAACATAAGGATCTATAAACACAGGAGTATGTAATGTACCATACAGTCTTACACGGTTATCTAGAAATAGTCATTCAATTTATCATGGATGCCAGCCGTCGGCATCGATACCCCCTACTTCCGCTAACTCAAAACGTATAGACTATACCGGCTAACAGTTAATCGACGAAGTAGACAAAACAGAGGATCCTAGGAAATATTAATGTCAAATCATTTGAGCAATTCACTGGTAATGCGCTAAAAAAATTCGAGACTGAATTGGTGACGTGTATGGTGTTTACCGTATACAAACATGCAAATCTCACTCCCTAAATGCAGGTTGTTTACATACCTACCTACCTACCTACATACCTACCTACCTACCTACCTACCTACCTACCTACCTACCTACCTACATACATACATACATACATACATACATACATACATACATACATACATACATACATACATACATACATACATACATACATACATACATACATACATACATACATACATACATACATAGGTGTGTGTGTGTGTTTATTTACTCATACAATAACGCTTGTACCATTCCTACTACAACGGATCAATGGCAGAAACAGAAACCACAACGACCAAAAAAAGGTAAACAAATGGTATAACCGAAGAAAATATAAACTTGGTGTCATAAACTGTGATATAATACTTGGTGTCATAAACTGTGATACAACACTTGGTGTCATAAACTGTGATATAACACTTGGTGTCATAAACTGTGATATAACACTTGGTGTCATAAACTGTGATATAACACTTGGTGTCATAAACTGCGATATAACACTTGGTGTCATAAACTGCGATATAAAAATTGGTGTCATAAACTGTGATATAACACTTGGTGTCATAAACTGTGATATAACACTTGGTGTCATAAACTGTGATATAACACTTGGTGTCATAAGCTGTGATATAAATTTAATAAGTATTCATTCTACAAAAACGTTCAGAAAACGATATTTGCTTTTTATGGGTATTGATCTGCAGGCAAATGCAGTTAGTAAAGATTATTTCAATAAAGTTCACTATAATATTTTCATTTTTACTAAATTAAATTTTGTTTAAAAAAAATGTGCTTACAAAATTACGCATTTACACATTATTTGTAGGTTTATATTAAAATTTATTTGATCTTTTATAATATTCAAACTATGTATTGAAGATTAGATTTTGAATAGATACACCATGAATAATAATTATTCAATTAAATAATTAGAACGCTTTGCATAAAGGTATATATTGAAATGTTTTTCAAAATTAGATATCTAAGGTAATATGAAATTGCTTCAAATAGGAGTCGAATGTAATCTAGTACGCAAATGTATAACATTACTAATGTGAATGAAAACACTGTGGTAATATGGGGTTCTGTATTTTTCAACCTTGCCATAAAAATCGCATTAAGTAGCTTCAATATCACCATGCTTCCATTTGAATATTATAACTGTCAGATTTTGTTTGGTAGAACCATTTCAGTTCTAGCGAAGGAACATAATATTTTATTAAGGATCTTAAAACAAGATTACAAGTTTTGATAAAGACATTCATATAGAATTTAGTATTCATGTTTTATGCTGTTGTTTGTTTACATACACTATTTTGTTTAATGGTTTAATGGTATATTTCAAGAGAGCATCTTCTTGGAAAGATCTTTGAAGGACTTCTTGAATCAATTTGTATGATAATAGGTCGTAGTCCGTCATGTCGTATATAATCCAAATACAAAATGTACGATTATTCACTTGTTGTTATTTACGGGCAAATCAGCGCATTACAGACTATTTGCGCCAGAGAAAAGTACTAAAATACCTTATAAGAGAAAAAACTGTGCTGCCGCCTTAATCTAATTGGACAAAATTCAAACCAGCAAACGCATCGATCGTAACGCTAACAACCGATCCACTGGAACCCAAAATTTGAGACTAGAACGTGATGATAATTCTTGGATGTAACAAGCGTGCAGTTAATACTTTATTTTTACGGTATGGAAAAGATTTCGTTGTCGCCTTGACTCAAAACTCTTGCTTTTTTAAATCATCGTTGATGACAAAATAACAAAATGAAAATGATGGCTTGGTATCGATCTTGCTCATGGTAAAGAAAGAAAACTAATTTTAAAAAGTCAAATATTAATGATTGATAAGGCAAATATGTGATAAGTATGAACATCTGACTGGATCACCAAAATGATGAGTAAAATTCATCCATCCTAACAAAATATAAAAAATAGAAAATGGAAAATAATCTCAAAATCAAGTTAACAATTCAATCGTTTATTTCATAATTTTTTCAAAGGAGAATACTTTAAATAACGGAGTTTATACAATTCAGCACTATTGAGCTGGTAATAGATTTTCCAAAATGGACAGAAAGCGGAACAACAGCAAACAATAAATAAATCCTCGTCTACCGATAAGATTTTATTTACATTTTCAAGATTAATGTGTGTTGTGTTAATAGAGACAAGAATGAAGTTATAAAGGTTATCATATACAAATTTCACACACCCATAAAATCTAAAAACCAATATCATGCATGGATCCCTAAGTATTTGGATCGATATGGGAGTTTCTCACCAATGCGACAGAGAAATCTACCTGTTCTGCTAACCTTAATTTTCTTATCTCAGCCCGTTTTTCTCAAACCTGTCGTCTAAATCCTGTTTTCCACGAGCTAGAAACTACATTTAAAACGAAACCCATAATGACTTCTTCTGTTCCTAAGGTAGCTGTTATACAATCCAATACCAACAACAGATACATAACATGAAGGAATTCAATTGTAAAAGCAACTTAGTGTCTTCCTAAATTTGACAACACCATACAAACATTTTGACACACAGACCCATACATAAGCGCGCGCACAAACACACACACACACACACACACACACAAACGCATACACATAAATCGAGCTATTTGATAACGCTCTAGACAAACAGACAATACACATTACTGGCCGCACAAGACCAAAGACCAAAGTATCATGTGCTATTGCAATGCTGGCAAAACGAGAAATGTATTATGCCAAACTGGTTTCTTCTTTGTCGAGCACCCACAGATCGTTCCAGTTGAATCAAATATAATATTGCGATAGCAAATGAAAACTCATGGACTTACCAAACAGTGATTCATTCATCAGTCCACACGCAATTCTACAAAATTGTTTCCATTAAGCGTACCATTGCGTTAGTGATAGCAACACTTGGCATATTTCCAGGACACGCACACACGCACGCACGTACGCACACACACATTCATATATATATATATATATATATATATATATATATATATATATATATATATATATATATATATATATATATATATATATATATATTCAAGAAATTAATGAATTAGAAAGGACTGGATGAAACTACACACTTCGTTAGAACTCTACCCAGTAGGCCTATACATTGTACTGCACCGTATCGTACTGTTGACTATCAAAGAACGTTTACCAAATTAGAAGTGATAAAAGTTAAAGCTTAACGGTATGAAAATAGTAATCAGTTAGTGTAAATTTCATATGACATACTTCGATTAAATATGATAATACAGAACTGGTCGACAGGTCACCTTCTTGCCCTGATCAACACATTCATCAAAATGAGTATTATAGTACTATAAACAAAAGCACGTGGCTCCAAACGTTCATTGTGCAACACTTTCAACATAAAACAATTATATCTTTTTTATTGATTTCTTTTTCTGCTACTAAGAGCAACATATATAGCTTGATTCCGATTAGATAATTTGTTTCTTCAGATTTTCATAAAAGAGCTCAAACTCTGATGACCTTTATATAGAGTGAGACGCATTATGAACTTTATATAGAGTGAGAGGCAATAATAGTATATGATGACCTTTATATAGAGTGAGATGCACTATTATTGCTTCTCACTCTATATAAAGGTCATCAGGTACTATTATTGCTTCTCACTCTATATAAAGGTCATAAGGCACTATTATTGCTTCTCACTCTATATAAAGGCCATAAGGCACTATTATTGCTTCTCACTCTATATAAAGGTCATCAGGTACTATTATTGCTTTTCACTCTATATAAAGGTTATAAGGTACTATTATTGCTTCTCACTCTATATAAAGGTCATAAGGCACTATTATTGCTTCTCACTCTATATAAAGGTCATAAGGCATTATTATTGCTTTTCACTATATATAAAGGTAAAAAGGCACTATCATTGCTTCTCACTCTATATAAAGACCATAAGGCACTATTATTGCTTCTCACTCTATATAAAGGTCATCAGGTACTATTATTGCTTTTCATTCTATATAAAGGTTATAAGGTACTATTATTGCTTCTCACTCTATATAAAGGCCATAAGGCACTATTATTGCTTCTCACTCTATATCAAGGTCATCAGGTACTATTATTGCTTTTCACTCTATATAAAGGTTATAAGGTACTATTATTGCTTCTCACTCTATATAAAGGTCATAAGGCACTATTATTGCTTCTCACTCTATATAAAGGTCATCAGGTACTATTATTGCTTCTCACTCTATATAAAGGTCATAAGGCACTATTATTGCTTCTCACTCTATATAAAGGTCATCAGGTACTATTATTGCTTCTCACTTTACCTGATGACATTTATATAGATAGAGAAGCAATAATTGTACCTGATGACCTTTATATGGAGTGAGAAGCAATAATATTAGCTGATGACATTTATATAGAGTGAGAAGTAATAATAGTACCTGAAGACCTTTATATATAGTGAGAAGTAATAATAGTACCTGATGACCTTTATATATAGTGAGAAGTAATAATAGTACCTGATGACCTTCATATATAGTAAGAAATAGTAATAGTACCTGATAACCTTTATATATAGTGAGAAGAAATAATAGTACCTGATGACCTTTATATAGAGTGAGAAACAATAATAGTACCTAATGACCTTTATATGGAGTCAGAAGCAATAATAGTACATGATGACATTTATATAGAGTGGGAAGTAATAATAGTAGCTGATGACGATTACATAGTGTGAGAAGCAGTAATAGTACCTGAAGAACTTTATATAGAGTGAGAAGCAATAATGGTAGCTGATGATATTTATATAGAGTGAGAAGCAATAATAGTACCTGATGACAGAGTGAGAAGCAATAATAGTACCTGATGACATTTATATAAAGTGAGAAGCAATAATGGTAGCTGATGACCTTTATATGGAGTGACTGATGACCTTTATATAGAGTGAGAAGCAATAATAGTACCTGATGACCTTTATATAAAGTGAGAAGCAATAATGGTAGCTGATGACCTTTATATGGAGTGAGAAGCAATAATAATAACTGATGACCTTAATAATAGTAGCTGACGCCCTTTATATAGAGTTAGAAGCAATAGTAGTACCGGATGACCTATATATATTGAGAAGCAATAATAGTACCTGATGACGATTACATAGTGTAAGAAGCAGTAATAGTACCTGATGAACTTTATATAGAGTGAGAAGAAATAATAATACCTGATGACATATTTATATAGCGAGAGAAGCAATAATAGTAGCTGATGACCTTGATATAGAGTGAGAAGCAATAATAGTACCTGATGACCTTTATATGGAGTGACTGATGACCTTTATATAGAGTGAGAAGCAATAATAGTACCTGATGACTTCTATATAGAGTGAGAAGCAATAATTGTACCTGATGACCTTTATATAGAGAGAGAAGCAATAATAGTAGCTGATGACCTTTATATAGAGTGAGAAGCAATAATATTACCTGATGACCTTTATATGGAGTGACTGATGACCTCTATATAGAGTGAGAAGCAATAATTGTACCTGATGACCTTTATATAGAGAGAAGCAATAATAGTAGCTGATGACCTTTATATAAAGTGAGAAGCAATAATAGTACCTGATGACCTTTATATATAGTGAGAAGTAATAATAGTACCTGATGACCTTTATATATAGTGAGAAGTAATAATAATACCTGATGACCTTTATATAGAGTGAGAAGCAATAATAGTACCTGATGACGTTTATATATAGTGAGAAGTAATAATAGTACCTGATGAATAGTAGTGAGAAGCAATGATATTAGCTGATGAATAATAGGCTTTGAATCTGCTGACTAGATTGCAAGAGTGCAGAGTTATTTTATTTAGTTGGGAAAAAATGGGTGAGAAAAATAATCCATGTCGGTTGCATGTAATAGAAAAGGAGATCTCAGTCAGGAGTTTACCTTATTTGTCTCTCCACGAGGCTATGCCTTGTGCGGAGACAAATAATATAACCCCTTGACTGGGATTTCCTTGTCTCCATCCATTTTTTTTCGGAAGATTATGCATTGTTAAATTACAAAAAGAAAAACAGAACGAAAGTCTAATGTCTTGGTTCTTTTATTTTTATTTCGGCAAGGAACGACACGCCAAAAATAGAGTGCTAACTTATTTATTCGAGCTAGATAAGACGATGTACAATTCACAATTATCCTACATATACCTTTCCGAAACATTTTTTGTCTTCAAGTTTTGAAATAAAATGTGCCTTTTGACGATTTGTATTTGTGTGTAAGGAAGAAATTGTTCAGAATAAAGACAAAGTAAAACAAAACATCTGTAGGGTGCAGCCATTGACAACTCTGACCTTTCCTAGAAGATTGGGATTAAAATTACTCTATCTCCCCTCACTACAACTGAACATTACAGTTATAAAGAAGCTTAAACATGATGTTAGTTTTCCTTGTTTGTTTTTGTATTTTTGACGGCAAGGAAAAACAGAGCTATTAGAATATAGTGGTTACCAGATTGGATCGATTTTTGTCGAAATAAATACAATTCACAATTATCATAATTTCATCTTTCAGATAAAAGATTCTTTTCTGATTTTGAACCGAAAAGTCATTTGTCCAATTTTATTTGCGTTTAAATGATAAAATATTGAAAATAAAGATTAAAAAACAGGTGTCGGATGTAAATATTACTGTTGGGTTGGTCCCTACTTTTCTTTTGCAAATAGCAACATATTACGTGTATAGTCAGGTCTATATTTAGACTACAGGTAATGTTCAGCAATTGCTTTTTCATGGAAAAACCTAGCTTACTCATCACTAAATCTGAAGAAGCCAACAATCCACAATGTTAACCGGGCACCGAGCCGGGCTTTTCGTAGAACTATGTCAATTAGATAGAATTATGCTCTGTTTTAAGACATCAAGTAGCATTACGGTATCCAGCCACACATTCTTTAAATACAAAATTCAGATGCAACATTAGGCCTTGTTTGGCAGATAGTATAAGATCTGAATAATGTGCTTTACATCCTAAACTAAATTAAAACTAAAGTGAATTCTTTATTGCGTTTGGGGTTGACTTGGCATAAATCAACAGTGGACCAATACCATATAAGGAGTCCAGGGTATTTGGGGTGAAATAGGAGTTTCTGTTTGACATGTGAATACGAATTTCATCATAAAGGGCAAATGCTGACTTAATGATGACTGCTTTAAGAGAGAGAGAGAGAGAGAGAGAGAGAGAGAGAGAGAGAGAGAGAGAGAGAGAGAGAGAGAGAGAGAGAGAGAGAGAGAGAGAGAGAGAGAGAGATGACGATGTTTCTATTAAATTCTCATATCAAGTTATTTGAATCCTACTGGATAAGCTAATTTGCTCGGAGACTTAATCCCCTGTTCAACCTGCTTAGATTTGTATGACTTGTATGACTGCAATATTAGATTGTACCAAATGAACTTGCCTCACTTCATACTTGTAAATGGCGGTAACTTGTACAAAATAAACTCGACAGAGAACATCAGGTATAGTTTCAACATATTATTATTATTATTATTATTATTATTATTATTATTATTATTATTATTATTATTATTATTATTATTGTTGTTGTTGTTGTTATTATTGTTGTTATTGTTGTTAAAAGGTAAGATGATGGACCTGAAAATGATCACAATGATGTTAATCATGCATCCATTTTTCCCGATATAGTTCAGATGAAGGTTCAATAATTAGCTACACCGGTCTTAGTACAAAATCATTATCCTGTCAAGATTGGCAATAAATGTCTGGTTAAATAATATTTTTTAAGTCATTAGCACCAAGTAATGATTAAAGTTAAGAAGCAACGAAAAATTAAGAAACAATTAAAACACAAAACTTTATAATATATATATATATATATATATATATATATATATATATATATATATATATATATATATATATATATATATATATAGTGACAAGAAAGACGAAGTAAATTGGCCGACGATCAATTCTTACGAATATTTTTAAGAACTCATTAATTTTCCTCATGACTCAGTTTTCTTTTTATGCAAAAACACTCTCTTGATTACCACGATATTTTTTTTTCCATTTTTAAATCATTTCCCTGACATTCACTTTGATCGTACTTCAATCACAATTCTCGCTGCTTCTTACTGGCTTGTTCCAAATTGTTAGCCAAATGGATTTGTAATCATTCTAGAATTCTTGCCTTAACTTTATGCACAGTATGTACCCGTTGTATTTTAGTTATCAATTAAATTCTAAAAAATGACTATTTTATATGTGTTTTGAAAACAAATTGTCCATATCACTGTGTCAAGCATTCCAACAAATTGAATCAAATTATTGCGGTTATTCAAGTTCGTTCTAAAATTAGTAAAGAAAAAAAAGTCGAACTAAAATGTATTAAGGTTCAATTAATTAATCACATTATTACCGGTGGTAAGCAGCCTACAAATGTAACTATATTTAGAACGTAAATAATAAGTACTATTTGCAAAAACAAAAGTGACACAACGGACAAAACCAAACCGAAAACGCAGCGCAGTAGAAATTACAGCGCAAAAAATCTGCTCAAATATGTTTGAACTCATTCAGGACAATACCCGTGCCAGGTTAAAGCAGAGAAATAAAATGGCTATGTAGTGACACACTTTGTTTATAAAATAATTGTCGTTAAGTGCTGTTCCGTATTTATACAACTTGAATGTATAACGGTAATACAGAAATTAGAATCACGTGACAGTTGCGAAGATAGTAAATCATACCTCAACCTACGTCAAGTAAATTCGGATTCTCAATACTATCTTCCCTCTAAGTATAACCTCATGAATGCGATAACTTTTCTAATACAAATATATAAATAGGGTACATGTTGACTATATAAAGCAAGTGAATGAATTTCAGAAAATGTCTGAGAAATTTCTACTCGCTGTAGAGTAATGAATGAAACGGATAGGTGAGCTTGATGTTTCACTTTTTTCTTATTTTAAATAAAAAATATTGAACAATCATGTGTGCATGATAATATTTACATCAATTATTTCCCGATTTATTTCTGTCGATCTTTCTGGTGCACGTCAACCAAATAATAAAAATTCAATTTGCTTTTGGAGAAAAGTGATTAATTTATATAGAAAGATCGTGTTCTTAACACATTATACACATTTTACAATATAGATGAATCTCTTCGGTTATTTTCTAACATCACTCCGTTATTTTGCAGATCTTCCAACAGTTGAAGACAAATAATACAGTGCGTATTAACAATTAATGAACAGATTATAGAAAGTAACATAAGAAAACAATTAAAACTCGCTTGGTTAAATCATAGTCACATATTTAGTTTCAGAGACCGCTCTCGTTATGAATCAGATGATTTGGATTTTATTTCGACACAACGTCTTGTTGTTCGATCTTTCCCTGAATCCTATTTCGGCTCATTGTTTTCAGAGATCTCCTGTTTGGAGATGACATTCAGCAGCTTCTTCATTGATGGAGTCAAAGGCGGGATGTACTTTCGCTCAATAAGGTAGGTTGATAGATTGAGCAGGTCAGCGAAAACCTTGTATCCGTCGCTGAATAAAAAGATAATAAAAGACTTAAAATAGATTAAACACATGAGTTTTGCTGTTTGACTGTACTTTAATTATAACGTAACTTTTTCACCTTGAATGTGTCTATGATGAGTAATTAGCAAAATGTACATACCTGACAGTGGATTTCAAATAAAGGTAACCGGAAGATCCGCCCGTGCCAACCTTACTTCCGATCATGCGCTGTACCATCTGAACATGGTGGTCTGCGGACAAAAGAATGCTTCGCATTTTGTACAATGTACAACAACAGAGGCGACGAGAACAATTAAATATGCCCCAACATGAAATCAGCATTACCATAACGCGTGACTATCATGTTGATAGGCATATATATATATATATATATATATATATATATATATATATATATATATATATATATATATATATATATACAAACAAACACATATTCAACAATCAAAAATAAATATATACATATTTAAAAATGTTTTAAAAAATTAGAATTTTATAAATTAATAATGAATGTGAATTTGTTTATCAGAACTTAAACTATATAATACTATATAATAAATAAATATTAAAACATTATGGAGTGTAAAAGTATTTATAAGTAATTAATCATAGGATATTCAAAATTTAATTTGAGATAATCTGGAATTTTTAAAACATTTTTAGACATATTCTTATAATATTAATGATACTAATACTAATTAAATTATTACGTAAATTAAAATAATATTAAATAATATAGAAATATTATAAACTAATTGTACACAATGGACATAACTTTTTTTTTTTAAAAATCATTTAATTAATGAATGTCGTACAAGGTTTTGGAATTTAGACCTTTTGGAAATACTGTATTAAGACAGTGAATCCAATAGGTTTCCTTTAACAGACGTTCCATCTCAGAATCAACCATAACAATATGTTGAAAGGAGAAATCTTGCAAGGTATTGGAACTCTTGTTAAAATGTTCAGCAGCATGAGAAGAAGATGGTTGGATGATCGATATAAATTTTTATATCTCATCTATGTTGATTCATACGTAAAGACATTTGTTGTCCAATACATTGGATGAAACACTTTTTGTATGTGATCAAATAAAAGACATTTGATGTTGCGCAATTTGTGTCACAACGCATATTAAAAGTTTCTTTCGCATTATTACTATTAAAAGAAGTATTTTCATTAATAAAAGAACAGTGCACACATCTAGGTCTATTACATTTAGTTGATGATCCATTTTTATTTTTGTTTTTCTAATTTAGAATCAATTATGAAATTTTTAAGATTTTAAGCCTTTTATAAGCAAGTGTTTGTTTGCTTTCGTGTAGCGATTTAACACTTGCTTTATACGGTATTTTTAACAAATCCCAATATTGATTGATAATCTTACCTATCAAAGGCAAACTTGGATTATATTCAATAACAAAAGGAATAATATCGTCATTTCTATTTTTATTTTGCATTGTAATGATTCAAGTTGCATAAGAGAAGATACTTTTTGGAAAGCAATATTAATGATATCAATAGGTTAATTTCTATTTACAAAATGCTGACCTAACAATGTCAAGGACGATTTAAAAACAGTGTCATCCGAAATAATTCTTCTATATCTTTCTGCTTGACTGTATGGTATCCCGTTTTTACGTGATTTAGGATGACATGAAGAATATTCAACATACTGATGAATATTCGTGCTTTTAACATGAACCAGTGTGGCGATGTCATTATTTTAATTTTTTAACGACTTCTAGTTCCAAAAATGATACTTGAGTTTTAGAGACATTAAATGTAAATTTTATTGTAAGATGCAATTTATTTAAACAGTCAATAAAATCATAACGGTCTTCTAATGGATAATTTCAAATCATAAAAATGTCGTCTAAAATTATTTACCATAATCTGATTTTTAGAGCCTTTTAAATAGAAAGTCATTTTATAATTTCCCCCAAAATAAAGACGCATATAAAGGTGCCATAGGACTAACCAGAGCTGTCCCCAAATTTTGGAGATTGTTTGCATTACCAAGTTAAAAACATGTTATTTTGATAGTTAACATGTATATCCGTTTTGTTCAAGATAATATTTACACGTTTCTATACCATCATTTGTGTGGTTTATTTGTGTAAAGTGAAACCACATCAAATGTAACAAGGAATTAATTTTCAATTATTTTGTATAGCTTTAGATTTCAATTTGGCAATGAAATCAAAAGTATCTTCAACATATGAAGTTAATGGTTTCATCAGTGGTTACAAAATATGGCCAATATATTGTAATATGTTATTTGTAATTAAGCTACATGGTGAAATAATGGGTCTACCTGGATATCTTAAAAGGTAGTGACTTATCTGCCGTTTTATGTATTTTGGTAAAATATAAAACTTAGGTGTGTGTATTTTATTTGGGAAAATATCTAGGTCATCATATATGTAACAATTCTGTATAGAAATTTCATTAATACATTTTCTTATTTTTGCTTTAATTTCTTCAGAAGGATCATAGGAAAGTTTTGCATAATATATTTCATCATTTAATTGTCCTACTTTTGTAATATAATCCTCCTTATTCATTATTACTATGGCATTAGACTTATCAGCTCTTTAAATAATATTTCATTCGTCTTATGCTAAATTAAGCAATGAATTTAATTCTTCTTTAGATATGTTTGTAAAATATTTTCTTTTAGGATTGTTATTTAAAATTTATTGCTAAGTTGCTTCAGTCTAAAAATCGAGATAAATAGCTCGCCCACCAGAAGGTGTGAATGATGATTTTTTTTTATTGAAAAAGGGCTTATTATGTAAACGAAAACTACTTTCATTTTGTGAATCTGTGCATGATTGTGAGAAAAATTCTTTTAATTTTAATGATCTTATGTATTTTAAAAAATGCCTTTGATAATTTAATATTGTCATGTACTTTTGTTCTCAGACAGTATATATATATATATATATATATATATATATATATATATATATATATATATATATATATATATATATATATAGAATACAAATCATATGGCGAATAACAACCCTTTCAAGCGTACTGGATCCACCAAGGGATCACGTGTGTCAGGGATTTATTAAAATAGAGGCAATAAACTGACGACGAAAAGTACGAAACTAGTAACTAACTAGCCTAAGCGCCTTCGACTCTTAATGAGTCTTTTTCAAAGGCAAATACAAAACATATATACGACCAAGACATTCACTAGCACAGTAACCAAAGAAAAACTAAACATACATGGTCCAAACAAAACGTGCAAAACAGAGAATGTGATTTATCTCATCACATGTAAGATCTGTGGTCTTCAGTACGTCGGAGAAACTCAAAAGCTACACAAAAGGATAAACCTTCATAGATCTGATTGGATGACAAAAAAGCTGTACAGAAGCCCGGTCGCAGAACACTTCTCCTCCCCTGGCCACACTTTCAGTGATATAATACTTATCGCTATTGCTAACAACCACAGCTGGAGTTCCGAAACCAGGAAGGAAAAGGAATCATACTGGATACGCCGCCTTAGAACATTGCAACCAAGCGGTCTAAACCAAGAAGACTAGAAAATGAAAACTATGCACTAGTAGAATTTAACATTTTCCAAATCTTCTTATTATCCTTCAAATTTTATTATAAGAATAACCGGTAGAGAATCAAATATCCGGGATATAATCTGCATTACATAAATGTACAAAAAGTAAAAATAGATGTCGCTTTGGCTTGTAGACTTTTAGGGAATTATACACCGTTTTCAGTTTCCGCAACTAGTCTATACAAGCTGGTTGTATTTATAGTTTTAACACATGTGGAGACAGCCATGTAGAGGTTTACAAACACAACGTTTTTGTGTTTATTTGTTTGTCGTATATATGTTTTGTATTTGCCTTTGAAAAGACTCATTAAGAGTCGAAAGCGCTTAGGCTAGTTAGTTACTAGTTTCATACTGTTCGTCGTCAGTTTATTGCATCTACACACACACACACACACACACACAAACACACACACACACACACACACACACGGAATTGAAATGTAGCTGCTTTTGTATTTAGGAATATAATGATCTTATTCAGAGAATGGATTTTTTGGTTGGAAGTCCTAAAGCCATGCGAATGAGCAAAATTCATATTTATCGTTTTGTTGTATAGTTAAAATTCGAATGTAATGAAAGATAATAAAATCCCTGATCCAATTGAAAGTGTTACCTTATTAGCGTCAAGGTCGTCTTTCGTACATTGTAAATGTACTATGTTTTTAGATCTAAAAAAGTCGTCGTTCATACGTTGTAAACGTGTCCCATTTTTAATATCAAGGTCGTCATTCCTACGTTGTAAGTGTTACGTTATTAAGATCGAAGTCGTCGTTCGTACGTTGTAAAAGTGATATGTTTTGAGGATCAAAGTCGTCGATAGGACGCATATAGAAATGCATAGAAATATCTGGCACTTACACGCGCGCAAACACACGCACAGACACACATTCATATAATCAATGTTCTGTTTAACTTACATCTCCACTTGCCCACTAGGGAGTCCATATCCATGAGAAGAGTCAGCAGCTGGTAGGGCTGGTTAAAACGAGGCTCGTTTCGGTACAACGATATCATCAGCATACCCTGTAGAGCCTTGTGACTCAGGCGCCGGTGACCTAGTGAAAACAGACAAATGAGACGGACATATAAACAAACGGGAAGAAGGAGGAAAGAGAAGGAGATAAAGGTAGTTGGACAGTCCCCAGGACTGGTGGAGGACCAGTTTATTTGTGGATCTGAAATCTATACGGTAAGGTCATTCTTTTGGATTTAATAAAACTTCTTCAAGATTAGTACTAGGTTCAATTAATAATCCTATAAGTTCCTACTAAAATAACATTGATAATTAAATTATATATTAAGCTTTACAGAATGTGTTGGTTTTGCTTCTTGCTGTTGTTTAGTTTATGGCCATTGAGTCATAACAAAAGATCGGTACTCGTCCGGGATACGAATTTCAAAATTATTTAAGAGAAATTTACCTTTCATTTGAAGCTTAAACGTATTTTGTTTCGGAATATTCATGGCCTGTTTTTTGTTTTACTTTACATTGATAAACCAAGATGCTTGCACAATGTCATCTAGGGTGGAGAGTTTTGTTTCCAATCCGACCCAGGAAGGATTAGAATATTTAAGAAATGACGAATTGCTGGAGCTTATTAGTCGATATTCTCTTTCGGACGCAAAACTATCTTTATTAAAGCAAGAAATTAAAATTACATAGACAAAATTATGGAAAAAAATGTTTTTTGATTCAAATGCTTTGAATGTAGACAAATAAAATTTTGGAACAATAAAATTTAGTGGAAAATCACCCAGTTATCTGATTTAATGTAAATTTTTTGTGAAGTTATACAAGTACGGAGTTTTACTTTCAAAATTTATTGTTACGTTTCCATTTCAACTAGGAATTATTGAAATGGATATTACTTTGCGGAAGAATAATTTTCTCAAGTTTGGATATGTTACAGAGCTGATTAAAAAATAAATGAAGAAACTAATTGGTTGTGTTAATAATTATAAAAACTGGAGTTTCTTTGAGAATTCTGGTCCTTATATTTTGATGGCACAACTGCCATATGATAACAATAGTGTGAGATTCAGTTTTTCTTTCTTCAAGGAAGCCATTAGAGTAATTACATCGGATCTTTATATTGTTGCATAATGAAAAATTATCACACCTGTAAATAACGACTGGAGAGAATAATGTTGGCGCCTCATGTGGAAATATTTTATCTGGGATCAAATTTTGGAAGAGCTTTTTCTGTATTAATTTATATGTGGAAGGCATGCTGGCCAGAATCAGGTCATAAAACGCCGTGAAATGAGTAGTTTCTGAGCAGAGAACAGTATCAGTTAGAGCTTTGTCTTGCACCGCCAGTGCTGGAAATTAACATTCTATCGGTTTGGCTTTGCAATCAAGATATTCAAAATAACATAATTAACATTACTAGATTATATAAAAGAAACAGGAAAAGAGGGGCGCCATGGTACTTATTGACAAAGAAAAATATATTGACAGAATTGAACACTAATTACATCTTGTATTTTTGTTTTGTTTTTATACAATTAAAATTTCCGAAAATGGACCAAAATCCAGTTTATTATAACTACTGCAAGAAGAGTACAGGCAAATGAAGCAGTAACTAAATCATGATAAAATTAAATTTATAAAATAGGGAACTGGAGGTTGAACCACTCTAGGCGGTCTCAATGCAATTAAAAACGGAGCGAAAACACTAGGATTATACTTTATAAAAAAAAGAAAACTATAAACATTAGTCCCGAGTTTCCTCTGACCCTTGACACCCCATTTTTGACATTTGGTTTTTTTTTTATGTTGGGGTGTAGGGTCAGAGTCTATTCCCTATCAAAAACTTGCAATTTGCCGACACCATTTGGTGTCGGCATAGGGTACTCGCCATCTATCACGCAGCAAACTTAAATGACCTTACATTGACCCATAATTACATTAAATCGATAGGGAAATCATTTATTTTCTCAGAAATTACAAGCATAACACGATTTTGTCTTTAATCCGTTGTCAGACGAGAATTAACTACAACGTTGATGAATTTTGACCTCGTTCGCACCATTTTCATTGCTAGTCACATGACTAACCAAATCTCGCAGCCGATATGCATAAACGTCATAGGTCAAATAGTCACGTGATATCAACAAAAAGCCGCGTTTTCCCATACCCCTTGTGGAAGACGGCAAATGTGTCACCATCATTGATAACTTATTTTATTACATCATACTGTAGTTCTTTAATATTAAAATAGTATCCCTTTTCTTAAAGTATCTCAATGGCAAGAGCTTCCATGTATTCGTCTTTACCTGCCATGTTGCAATATAGGTTTATGCATAAAACCTTCCATTCCAGTATTGCATAAAGAAGACATAAACTCGAAATATTAAATGAAAGTCACGCAATGTATACAATAACAAGAAAATAACAAGAAAAAACACGTATTATTCAACATATTAATTGGGATAACAGCAGCCCGAAACATGTCGCTGTCGCATCTTCCTGGAAAGAGGCTGACTGATCACGCAGAAACTACATGTAAACGCACTTTGTTATCACGTGACTATTTGACCTATGACGTTTATGCACATCGGCTGCGAGATTTAGTTAGTCATGTGACTAGCAATTAAAATGTTGCGAACGAGATTAAAATTCATCAACGCTGTAGTTACCTCTCGTCTGACAACGGATTAAAGACATAATCGGTGTTAATGCTTGTAATTTCTGAGAAGATAAATGATTTCCCGGTCGATCTAATGTAATTATGGGTGAATGTAAGGTCATTTAAGTTTGCTACGCCTGAGAGTTGGCGAGTACCCTATGCCGACACCAAATGGTGTCGGCAAATACCAAGTTTTTGATAGGGAATAGACTCTGACCCTACACCCCAACATAAAAATATCCAAATATCAAAATTAGGGTGTCAAGGGTCAGAGGAAACTCGGACTATATAAACATGTATTAGGAAAAATAAAAAAAAAAGTGGCAAAGACCTATTTTTATTCATCAACTACACACTGGAATCTAATGATGTGGACAATAAAAAAAATAGATAAGGAAATAATAAATTACATAATGGGGATGCCAAACACTACAGAAACGACCTTATATAGATTGAGAGGTGGGACCGACCCAAATTAAATATATAAATATTAAAAGTTTTACAACTATTAAAGCAATGCCCAACATGGCATGTGAATCCCTATGTTTGTGTATGTATGTATGATGATGTGGGGCTTAACGATATGGCTATACGTGGCGTCCAGTATTAAGTGGAAGAAGAAACTGGGAAAGAACCACCGACCCTCGAGAAGCTACTGGCAAGCTTTCTTATATATCCACATTAGCCGAATCTTAGACTCGAACTCGCGTTAACCTGGTAAGCATTACCTGGTAAGCATTACTTGATAAGCATTACCTGGTAAGCATTACTTGATAAGCATTACCTGGTAAGCATTACCTGGTAAGCATTACTTGATAAGCATTACCTGGTAAGCATTACTTGATAAGCATTACCTGGTAAGCATTACTTGATAAGCATTACCTGGTAAGCATTACTTGATAAGCATTACCTGCTAAGCTTTACTTGATAAGCATTACCTGGTAAGCATTACTTGATAAGCATTACCTGGTAAGCATTACTTGATAAGCATTTCCTGGTAAGCATTACTTGATAAGCATTACCTGGTAAGCTTTACTTGAATAGCATTACCTGGTAAGCATTACTTGATAAGCATTACCTGGTAAGCATTACCTGGTAAGCATTACTTGATAAGCATTACCTGGTAAGCATTACTTGATAAGCATTACCTGGTAAGCATTACTTGAATAGCATTACCTGGTAAGCATTACTTGATAAGCATTACCTGGTAAGCATTACCTGGTAAGCATTACCTGGTAAGCATTACTTGATAAGCATTACCTGGTAAGCATTACTTGATAAGCATTACCTGGTAAGCATTACTTGATAAGCATTACCTGGTAAGCATTACTTGATAGTTTATAGCTTACTTCGTACAGGAAGAATCACACATATTTTTATTGTTTCAGTTGAAATTATATTTCAAATAAATATTTCACAGCATTGTCTGTTTTTAATTTAAGATTGTTTTAATTCTTCCATTTATTTTGTT
The DNA here is from genome assembly GCA_016746295.1 of Potamilus streckersoni. Classification (NCBI taxonomy): domain Eukaryota; kingdom Metazoa; phylum Mollusca; class Bivalvia; order Unionida; family Unionidae; genus Potamilus; species Potamilus streckersoni. The sequence goes on along the minus strand of JAEAOA010000282.1, from coordinate 916,141 downwards.
TAGTCTTTATAACAAACTAAACATGTTTTATGTTACATGGTTTTATGTTGTGTTCAGTAGTGATACATTTTTTCTTCAGACAGTGGTACATACCTAGAGTGCATCCCTTTTCTCAGCACTTTTAACACAGTGAGTCTTTCGTGTACCGATAAAGTCTTGATAAGTAGGCAGTATTGTAGTACATTAGTAGTAAATGAGACTAATAAATGTACGACAAGGCGTTGAAAATTCTCCATCGTCAACATTCTTTGAAATCAGGTATAAGACAAATTAAATTTCTTAATTCCAGTAGACTACAGTGAAATGTGACACATTCGGCAGAAAACTGTTGCCGAATGTGATGAAAACAGACGTTAATCTAACGTCTTACATGTTATCATACGCTATATTTACATTTCCTTTCCTCAAAAATTTTAAGCCTTCGATTAGTTAAATATCTTTACTCCAAAACATTGTTTTTCAACCACTTGGTGTTAAGGCTAAAACGTTTACACGTTTACACATAAAAACGGCTTGGTTTAGTTTACTAGCTGTAAACATTTGTAAAATGTGTAAACGTGTATAAAATTTTGCAAGTTGCTGTTGGGAACGCATGGACTACCCGTTCCAGTCCAACAATATATTTCCACATCTCTGTTTTAGAGGACTGTTTAGTGTGATTTTCTATTGATTCAGTATGTAGATTCTCACATCGAATGTAACATCGCTAGGAAAGGCATAAACTTACGTGAATTGGTTGCAGTAAACATAACATCAGGCCGGTTTTCTGATAATTTTGATATATTTTAATTACCCTACATTATTTACCTTTGAAACGTATGTTTGTTTACCCTTGAATAGTAGCATTCTATTTTAAAGAGACTTTGTTTCAAACTTGTGAACCACCGCATAGTTTCTTATTATTGTAGAACTGTTTGCACCATATGCGCATGTCCAGGCAATACAACCTGTTCATTTTTTTATCATGAAAATATATGTTGCAGCTGAGTAGTTTTTGAATGTGATATTGTCCGTATCTTTTAAAAAGGTTTCCTGAAGACATAACAAAGCTGGACCATATTTATTTAAAAGCAGAAGAATCTCATTGTAATTAGCTTTAAGTCCTCGACAGTTCCATTGTATTATTGTGTTTTTCATTATAAATTTAGAATGGAGGTTTTGGATTTAGGTTAGACTTTTCGAGGGGAACATCTATAGGGTTATTTATCTGGGGGAAGTACGGGTGTGATTCTTTTGTTAGGTTTTGAGCTACCTTGAGAACACGGAGCAGTATCTTCTGCATCCATGTTCTCAATGTCCCCAAACCTATTGAATAGTTTGATGGGGTCATCTGACCCCTTTTGTTGTCTATTTCCATGGGATTTGCTTTTCTTTGGTGACTTAGTTTGCTGATTGTTGTTAAAGGTCGTTTGGGTAGATGCCGTGGTTTTTTGTGCTTGGTAATGTGGGGTGTTATGTTTTAATGTTGAATCGGGTATATCTGAGTTTGAGCGTCCTTCGATGTCTTTGGATTGTTTTTTACTATAGTAGAGAAGGATGGGCCAGAAAGAGATGTTTTTGACTGTACTAGCTTTCTAGCCTCTGGGTAGGGAATGTTGGAAGTATATTTGATCCCTTGAATTTCCTTCTCTTGTTTCCATGTATCACAATCCTTGGAATTGGCGTGGTGTTCTTTTCCACAGTTGATACAATGTGGAGTTGCTTTGCATTCCGATTCCTGGTGAGAGTTGTCTCCGCATCGACCACATATTTGGTTTCTTGAACAGCGGATTTCATGGTGTCCATATTTTTGACACTTGTAGCATCGAAGTGGGTTGGGGATATATACGTCAACCTTCACTTGCAAAAAACCAACTTTGACCACTTTGGGTACTGTTGGTTTATTGAAGGTGAGTATAATGGTGTTGGTGTCCTGCAGATTGTTGTTACGTTTGATACGTATTCTGCGGACTGCAGTGACACCTTCATTTTTCATTCCTTCAATGATATCTGTGTCGGTGACTCCAGCCAAGTCACGACAGCGAATAACACCTTTGGAGGTATTCAATGTTGTGTGGGCGAACGACGACGCTGGAATATCGAAGAATGTTTTTATTTTTTTTTTTTGAGGTTTTCTGTTTGACCTCGTCGCTGACATTCAACAAGTAGACAACCCGATTTCAACTTTTTAACACTTTTTGGCGATCCAATCAATCCGGTTATTTTCTTTTCTATAACGAAAGGAGAAAGTGTAGTAAGTGCTTTTGTGGCATCTTTTGATTGTATTACCATGAAGCGTGGAAATGAATCCATGCCACATGGTTCATCATCTGTCAGATCCTGGTTTGGTTCGTTTTGGAGTTTTTTTTAATTCTCCATGATGGCAGTTGGAAAAATTTAGCACCCGTGCTCCCCACCCACCAAGGAGCCCAACAAGGGGACACTTTTCAAGTGCCAGGGATACACAAATACGATACTCAGTTGGTAAAATTACCTTTAGTTGACCCTGAAGTCGCCAATTTCGAAGGTCAGTAAAATTACCCCCCGATTGACCCATTAAGCCACCGCCTTCTAGGAAGTCTTCTAAGATTTAAGAAAGGAAAAGATATAGCAATAGAATATAGGGGGAACGGTGGTATCAAGCGAGATACAAGAATAAAGTAAAAAATAAAGTAAAAGGAGGTGACAGAGTTAATAAAGACTTCCTAGGGCTCGGCGTGACCAGCCAATTTGTCAAGACCGGGCCCATCTCAACCACCCGTCTTAGGAGAAGTAGAGGCCAAAGTGGTGTGTTGCAACTACCAGGATCCTTTCCTCATCCGTTACGGGTCGCAACCCACGGCAAACAGGCTGCCTCTACTTAGTCACCTTTTACGACACGTAACGAGGCACGGCGGGCCAATTCTACAACCCCGGACCCGCAGGGGGAACTATTAAAAGAAGTATTTTCATTAATAAAATAATAGTGCACACATTTAGGTCTATTACATTTAGTTGATGATCCATTTTTATTTTTGTTTTTCTAATTTAGAATTAATTTTGAAATTTTTAAGATTTTTAAGCCTTTTATAGGCAAGTATGGGTTTGCTTTCGTGAAGTCATTTAATACTTGCATTACATGATAGTTTTAACAAATCCCAATATTGATTGATAATCTTACCTATCAATTTGCAAAACTTGGATTATATTCAATAACAAAAGGAATAATATCTTCATTTCTATTTTTATTTTGCATTGTAATGATTCAAGTTGCATAAGAGATTATACTTTTTGGAAAGCAATATTAATGATGTCAATAGGGTAATTTCTATTTAGAAAATGCTGATCTAACAATGTCAAGGACGATTTAAAAACAGTGTCATCCGAAATAATTCTTTTATATCTTTCTGCTTGACTGTATGGTTTTTACGTGATTTAGGATGACATGAAGAATATTTAACATATTGATGAATATTCGTGCTTTTAACATGAACCATTGTGGCGATGTCATTATTTTAATTTTTTAACGATTTCTAGTTCCAAAAATGAAACTTTTGTTTAAGAGACATTAAATGTAAATTTTATTGTAGGATGCAATTTATGTAAACAGTCAAGAAAATCATAACGGTCTTTTAATGGATAATTTCAAATCATAACAATGTCGTCTAAACTTCTTTACCATATATCTGATTTTTAGAGCCTTTTATCTAGAAAGTCATTTTCTAATTTCCCCCAAAATAAAGACGCATAAGAAGGTGCCATAGGACTAACCATAGCTGTTCCCAAATTTTGGAGATTGTTTGCATTACCAAATTGAAAAAAAAGTTATTTTCAAGCACAATTTTTAACAAGTTAAAAACATGTTATTGTGATAGTTGACATGTACATCCGTTTTGTTCAAGATAATATTTACACGTTTCTATACCATCATTTGTGTGGTTTATTTGTGTAAAGTGAAACCATATCAAATGTAACGAGAAATTAATTTTCAATTATTTTTTAATAGCTTTAGATTTTAATTTGGCAATGAAATCAAAAGCATCTTTAACATATGAAGTTAATGGTTTCATCAGTGGTTACAAGATATGGTCAATATATTGTAATATGTTATTTGTAATTAAGCTACATGGTGAAATAATGGGTCTACCTGGATATCCTAAAAGGTAGTGACTTATCTGCCGTTTTATGCATTTTGGGTAAAATATAAAACTTAGGTGTGTGTATTTTATTTGGGAAAATATCTAGTTCATCATATATGGAACAATTCTGTATAGAAATTTCATTAATACATTTTCTTATTTTTGCTTTAATTTCTTCAGAAGGATCATAGGAAAGTTTTGCATAATATATTTCATCATTTAATTGTCCTTCCACTTCTTTAATATAATCCTCCTTATTCATTATTACTATAGTATTAGACTTATCAGCTCTTTTATAAGTACGCAATGAATTTAATTCTTCTTTAGATATGTTTGTAAAATATTTTCTTTTAGGATTGTTATTTAAAATTGATTGCTACGTTGCTTCAATCTAAAAATCGAGATAAATAGCTCGCCCACCAGAAGGTGTGAATGATGATTCCTTTTTTATTGAAAAAGGGCTTATTATGTAAACGAAAACTTTCATTTTGTGAATCTGTGCATGATTGTGAGAAAATTTTTTTAAATTTTAATGATCTTGTGTATTTTAAAAAATGCCTTTGATAATTTAATATTGTCGTGTACTTTGGTTCTGGTTCTCAGACAGTATATATATATATATATATATATATATATATATATATATATATATATATATATATATATATATATATATATATATATATATATATATAAATATATACACACACACACAAACACACACCCACACTCGGAATTGAAATGTAGCTGCTTTTGTATTTAGAAGAATGGATTTTTTGGTCGGAAGTCCTAAAGCCAGGCGAATGAGCAAAATTCATATTTATCGAGTGTTTTGTTGTATTGTTAAAATTCGAATGTAATGAAAGATGATAAAATCCCTGATCCAATTGAAAGTGTTACCTTATTAGCGTCAAGGTCGTCTTTCGTACATTGTAAATGTATTATGTTTTCAGATCTAAGTCGTCGTTCGTACGTTGTAAACGTGTCCCATTTTTAATATCAAGGTCGTCGTTCGTACGTTGTAAGTATTACGTTATTAAGATCGAAGTCGTCGTTCGTACGTTGTAAAAGTGATATGTTTTGAGGATCAAAGTCGTCGATAGGACGCATATAGAAATGCATAGAAATATATGGCACTTACACGCGCGCAAACACACGCAAAGACACACAGACACACATTCATATAATCAATGTTCTGTTTAACTTACATCTCCACTTGCAAACTAGGGAGTCCATGTCCATGAGAAGAGTCAGCAGCTGATAGGGCTGGTTAAAACGAGGCTCGTTTCGGTACAACGATATCATCAGCATACCCTGTAGAGCCTTGTGACTCAGGCGCCGGTGACCTAGTGAAAACAGACAAATGAGACGGACATATAAACAAACGGGAAGAAGGAGGAAAGAGAAGGAGATTAAGGTAGTTGGACAGTCCCCAGGACTGGTGGAGGACCAGTTTATTTGTGGATCTGAAATCTATACGGTACTGTAATTCTTTTGGATTTAATAGAACTTCTTCAAGATTAATATTAGGTTCAATTAATAATCCTATAAGTTCCTACTAAAATAACATTGATAATTAAATTATATATTAAGCTTTACAGAACGTGTTGGTTTTGCTTCTTGCTGTTATTTAGTTTATGGCCATAGAGTCATAACAAAAGATCGGTATTCGTCCGGGATACGAATTTCAAAAATATTTAAGAGAAATTTACCTTTCGTTTTGAAGCTTAAACGTATTTTGTTTCGGAATATTCTTGGCCTGTTTTTTGTTTTAATTTACATTGATAAACCAAGATGCTTGCACAATGTCATCTAGGGTGGAGAGTTTTGTTTCCAATCCGACCCAGGAAGGATTAGAGTATTTAAGGACGAATTGCTGGAGCTTATTAGTCGATATTCTCTTTCGGACGCAAAACTATCTTTATTAAAGCAAGAAATTAAAATTACATAGACAAAATTGTGGAAAAAATGTTTTTTGATTCAAATGATTTGAATGTACTTACTCAGCCTGTATGTGGCTCAGAAACGAAAGCAAAATAAAATTAAAAGTATGGCGGATATAGAACTAAGAAAACTTCACCTCCAAAACAGAAAGGAAGAAATAAACAAATTCAGAAAGAAGAAAGAGAAGCAAATGTATGAAAACTTGAGATATTCAAACTTTAGATGCCAAAGGAAGAAAGTGAATGAGAGAAATAGAAGGATGAGCTACAAACTTGCAAATCAAAAGGGAAATAGAACAAGAAAGCAAAGGGAAAGGAAAGAGTAGCAAATGCGGATAATAGAAGAAGGAGAGACTCAAACTAAGTTACAAATACAAAACGAAAAATGCGTGATGTATGTAATTGAAACCGAAGGAATCGGAACTGGCAAGCTAGCAACATTCACCTCGCGAAAGGTCACTTTTTGATGGTACCAAAAGTTTTATTAGTACCTTTTTTAAGAACAATATATAGATCAATATTTTTCGCATTTTAAAAAAACTGAAATGTAAAATGCCCAAAGGAGCAGTGGATTTTGTTATCAAAGGGTGTATTTATTGGTAATCTCATGAATGTGAATGTCAATAGAAGCAAGTGATGATTATGGTTCGGTCAATGTTTGTATCTTCAAGGGTTACGAGTTGATACCTGAAGCTATCGACAAAAGTCTCTGAATTGCAAAAACGAAATTAGCCATCCTCACGTCCATTTTGCGAGGAAAAATAAAGATTATTTGATTGTTCGTTGTCCATCTTATAAGATTGATAAAGATTATGACAAATTTAGTCAATTTATATTATTTGAAGAATTCAAGAACTACTTCAGTGGAGACTTCAAAATTTACCTTAATATAGAAGGTTTTGAAAACGTTGCTGGTACAGCTCTCGACTATTCAATGACTCACAAGGTTTCATGTGCTAATACTTTTTCTACTCAGGAGATGATTAATAAGAAGTCACCTAAGTCTCAGTGAGCTATCCAATTGTTCCTGAGTCGTATTGACAGAAATTGCTAAATTTAGTCCATGAAGCTCCCTTGGTGGGTCATTTAGGAGTCAATAAAATAAATACTCTCACAAAATTGTACACTATTTCTAAGGCCGAATATTAAAGTGATGTTTCCAAATACTTTAGATCTTGTCACACATGTCAAATGGTGCGAATCCCAGCCAAACATATCTAAAGCTCATTTACAACCTATTCCTATATTTTACGAACCATTTAGCAGAATAATGGTAGACTGTAGGTCACTTACCTAAGACTTAAGTCAGTCAACTAATATTTCTTAACATATGTGAATCGACAAAATGTCCAGAGGCAATTAATTTACGGTGTATTACGACTAAAACTATATTATAAGCCTAGATTCAGTTCTAAATGCATTGGAAAGATTTTATCAGACTTAAATAATATGATAAGATCGTACCGCTTTGATTAAAGAAAAGAATGGGGACGCATTTTATTCATTTACTGCGGTTTATTGATATGGAGTCAGTGATGGAATCACTAGGATTTAACTCGTTTGATCATGTTTTTGGACACACTGTTCGCGGAACTCTGAAGTTGTTGACGGACACACTGTTCGTGGAACATAGTAGTAGTTGAAATATAAACTTCTTTTAACAGATGAATCTGAGATTACTTTGGTTTATTGTCTTTATTTTAAAGTACAAACTTTCCAAAGCTTGTTAGGTTGCAAGATATAATCTCCAGTCTAGAAAATCAGAAATGAATTTAAGGTATGACAAAACGACAGAGGAAATAACTTTTCCGCCTGATGATAAAAGTTCTGGCTTTTTGTCCATATTTCAAATCCTCTTCAGGTTAGCCATTATGGTCCATACACAGTTTTCTGTTATAAAAAGTGCCTTAAATTTTATCAACGACACGCCTGGGAGTAGGAAAGGAGCATATTGATCGAGATAACACTAAATTATTCAATAAATTTTGAAATACGTGTCCCACACAGTGACAATTTCAATCATGATGTACAATACGATTGTAGTGACTTTGGTTTCGAAAGTCTGAAATATTAAAGAATCTGGATAATAAACTTTCACATCTATAACCACCTGAAAAGAATGAGTTAAAGAAAAAATTATGTAAATAAGAGCACACGTTGTCAGATGTTCCAACTCGAAATAAAACAATTTACCATGATGTTGAGATTGTAGATCCTAAAGAATGAATCATCTCAAGCAGCAATGTTTGAAAAGGAAACAATATTTGTCAGAGAATAACTTTATTAAACCAAACAAGAGTAACTCGTGTTCGCCGTGTATACTTGTTCCGAAACCTGATAAAATTTTCCGTATGTGCATTAACACAAGAAAAGTGAAAATGATCACCAAAGTAGACTCCTTTCCAGTGCCAATAATTGATGACTGTATTGACGAAATTGGAGATGTGAAGTTTATCACCAAGATTGACCTATTAAAAGAATTATTGCAGATTCCACTTACAGAGAGCAACAGAAAACGGCCTTTTGAACTCCAGATGGACTTAACCGATACAAAATAATGCCATTTTGTTGTTGTTGTTGGGCTTAACGCCATTTTTCAGCACAAGATAGGCTATTCATGGCGGCCAGTATTAATGGTGGAGGAAGAAACCGGGAAATCACCGGAAAGAACCACCGACCCACGAGAAGCTACTGGCAAGCTTTCTCACATATCTACATTAGCCGAATCCTAGACTCGAACACACGCAGACAGAGGTGAGATGGCAGTGATCCGTAACGGACAGCGCTTTAGACCACTCGGCCACTCGGGGCCCCTAATGTCATTTTGTACGACAACTTCTCTCAAAGTATTCCAGCGATTAAAGAACATAACATCTTGTAAGAAAGCTGCGATTCGTACATCGACGATGTAACTATATGCTGCGGAACTTATAAAGATCACCGCAAACTATCCATAAATTCTTCGTTTGATATCTTGGGGCATATTTGATATTTAATTTAAGCAAAGGTGTGCATGGATGAGCTCGTGTTACACTTTAAGGATACATCGTGGAACATTCTCAAGTCAAGCCTGTAGAAACAAAGCTTAAAGAAATCTATGGATTTTCTGTGTCTATCAGTAAGAGGCAGCAGAAGCATCTCTTGGGTATGTCTTGATATTATCGAAAATTTTGTTCATATTCTGCCATCATTGCTGAGCCCCTGAAAACTTACTGAGTAAGAAAAATAAGTTTTGCTGGTCTGACAAATGTCTGGAGGCGTTTGATAAATTAAAGACCATACTCAAAAGTGCTGAATTTCTTTACAGCTCCCGATTTCAACCAAACAATGAAAATGTATGTTGATGCAAGTGATGTAGGGGTTGATGGCGTATTCATTCCAGAGTATAAAATTGTCTTGGATCATTCAGTGTGATATTTGCCTAAAAATTAAATAAGCACCAGAAATATTACACAATCGAGTAGGAATGTTTGGCTTTTAAAGTGGCGTTGCATCACTTTGAAGTGTATATTAGTTTCGCTCCTTCTCTGATTATTAACAAAAATAAAAACCAGAGATTGTTGAGGTAGATTTTTATGTTTAACGAATTTAGACATATCAAGGGAAAATAAAATTACATCGGAGATGCACTTTCACGTGTATAGGAGTTCTAAATTGCTTTATTATGAATACATTTTTGTACATTCTTGATACATGTTTTGGTATAATTTATTATTACTTTCGTGCATTTGTATGATTAATAAGGAAAATGAAATCTTTATTGCATAAATCTATCTTAAGCGGATGTGTTGTGTATATCTATAGTTTCTTTGAATTTCATTCATGGCTGTAAATAATGGTGATTATCATTCGTTTGAAACTTTCTACGTACGATAGTTCTATTTTAAGATATTAAGAACATAAAATTGCATAACATCTATAAATAAATGCATCCAGTTACTAATAATAAAATTATTACTAAATAAGTTAACAGGTTTCTAGCTGTTTACCACTGGACAATTTGGTCAGATAGGAACTTATAAAAATTAGGGTAATTCCCATTTGATGGGTCAGATCATATGCGTTCCTTTACGATGTTGGAGGTTGACTTTTTGTCACGCAGGAGAACTGACAATATGCATGTTTCGCCTGGATATAAATTGCTAGGACTGGACAATTTTCTCATTCTTATTTATTGTGTTTTTGTTATAAGATGAAATCTAAATACGTATTTTATGTTGTATTTAGATACTATATGAGACAATATATTTGTTTGGATAATTCCGTACAAATAGAAAGTGCTCATTTGACTACTTTTTCATGAAACTATTGTGAATTATTCAAAAAAGATGTATTAAACGACAACCTGACCCGACAGGACTGTTGGCGTACATAATATTGGATCGGAAATTTATACGGAAATTTTCATTCTTTTGGACGCTAATAGAGCTTTTCATGGATTAGATTCAGTTCATAATACTGTACGTTAATCTTAAAAATTCGTTTTAGAAAATCATAATTAAATTGTTTTGTTAACGTTTTATAACACTTGTTGGTTTTGGTTACTTCTGCTACTTAGTTCATGACCATACAGTCATATCGATACAGTCAAAATATCCATTAACCTTTCAAGAAATTAATATCTCATGACATTGTTTTCTCTCAATATGTTGAAAAATGTGTATGTCACCTAACGCACTAACGTTATAACTTTATGAAAAGTCATTTTTTGCGCAAAGTACTAGTTTGTAAATTTCTAGAATATATCATTATCTTCACTGTTTTAAAATAGATATGCGAGTTGACTGGACTGCATGTATCATCAGTGAATAAATACATTTTATGAAACGTATGTATAGACCTGCTTTGACCAATTCTTCGTGCTTCCTAGGATCAACAATGGAATCAAAATTATCCTGAAAAGTACAAAACATTGCTGACAACTATGTCTGTGCTATTGTAATAGGATTAAAACAGACAGACAGACAGACAAACATACAATTAGGGTCAGTTAAAATTTCAGATTTCATCAGGGTCAGTGTAATCCTGATAAGATTTGATTTTCTCTGTCTTATTTTATATAGCTACTTGATATTGATTTCCTTTTTCAATTTCCCATCGTATATTTGACGCAATTTAAGTTAATTTAAACGTACATGCCTTACGCTGTCTAGGTCATCCATAATTAACAAATCAATTCTCTTCCTCTTTCAGTCGTTTATATTGTGATAGTAAGAAATCTATATCACGCACAACACTTAACGGTAAAAATTAGGACAGTGGCTGTGAATGGCCGTGTGAGAGAGAGAGAGAGAGAGAGAGAGAGAGAGAGAGAGAGAGAGAGAGAGAGAGAGAGAGAGAGAGAGAGAGAGAGAGAGAGGCAATAACGTCCGATTATGTGAAAGTGAGTGGCAGAATTAGTTTGATGCCAATTTTTAATTTCGCGTAAAAGTACTTCCAAAACTTCTTGAAGAAGGAATTAAACAGATTTATGATAAATATACCTTATTTCATAAACATTTAACGGAAGTAACAACTACAACACAAATAACTACCCGTCCCACGCACATATACACAGACAAATATTCTTAAAGAAAAGTAATGCTTTGAATATTCTTTGCAGATTTAATTTCAAGAAATTCCTTTCAGAATGCGCGAATAGCTATTTATAGTTCATTTCTACAATGGCATTCTATGCATGCATCAAATGCCTATAATTGCATACCTTCGCTCTCTGATAATCTGTCTTGATTGCTGTTTTCTTCGTTTTATCTGTTTCTTTCTACAAAGTAAATTTCATTGTAGTAAAAGGATGATTATCGAGTTAATGCAAACGGTCGAGTGAAGAAAGAGGCCTGTTTGATGCAATTGTGTGAATGCTAAGGAGGTGAATGTGAATGTGGAAAGGAGAAAGAAAAATCTTATTTTGAGGAGTAAGTGTTGAGGACCAGTGCTGAAATTCCAGCTGGATATGTTTCATAACATTATCGTGGAATTTCTAATGATGGAAAAAGATTGCAACGTTTACCAACAATTTTTAAACATGAACACATTTTAATATAACCGATCGTTTGACTCAACCAATAGAACCTTAACCTTTTATCACTCAGGATCGCAGAACAGGTAACAGATTATAATGCGTGCCTCTCTCAAGTTGCGATTATTTACTTTATTGTTTGTGTTTTTATTTATTTCGATAAGGTTCAGTTTCTAAGACATGTATTTGCTGAATATGACTGGTGAAAAATAAATGGGACGCAAACATGTATTTGCTGAATATGACTGGTGAAAAATGAATGGGACGCAAACATGTATTTGCTGAATATGACTGGTGAAAAATGAATGGGACGCAAACATGTATTTGTTGAATATGACTGGTGAAAAATAAATGGGACGCAAACATGTATTTGTTGAATATGTCTGATGAAAAATGAATGGGACGCAAACATGTATTTGTTGAATATGGGACGCAAGCATGTATTTGTTGAATATGTCTGATGAAAAATGAATGGGACGCAAACATGTATTTGTTGAATATGACTGGTGAAAAATGAATGGGACGCAAAAATGTATTGAATATGTCTGGTGAAAAATGAATGGGACGCAAACATGTATTTGCTGAATATGACTGGTGAAAAATGAATGGGACGCAAACATGTATTTGCTGAATGTGACTGGTGAAAAATGAATGGGACGCAAACATGTATTTGTTGAATATGGGACGCAAGCATGTATTTGTTGAATATGTCTGATGAAAAATGAATGGGACGCAAACATGATTATTTATAAGTAAATAATATAGTCTCAAGAAAGATTATTAGAATTATTAACAAACCAAACCGATTTGTACCGTTGTGTAATGTTCTCAATAATCACCACTAGTTAACAGATGTTTACTAGTCTCTTGTCTCTTGATATCTCTTTTGGGCCCTTATTCGATGGGAAAATCATAGGTGGAAATATATCATTGGTCTAGAACGGTTATTCCTGCGTTACTGACAGCTATATGTATGTTTGTCTAGATGTAACGATTTCGGAAACGTATAGAGTCTTTAAAATAATCTAAGTCATTTAAACTATTAACAACTGAGTTGCAAAATATTTCGGTTGCAACTATTGACTTGAAAGACTAGACGACGTAATGTTGCATCTGCTACTTTGAATACAGATTCTACAGTATTTTAATTCGATCAATTAAGAAAAACCGTTGTTATAAAATGAATGATTTTTTTATCAACGAAGAATATAATATCTTGCAATGGTCGCGTCATCAAACATATTAGAGTGATATTGCATTATGCTTGATAAAGAATAGTTATGAGTATATATTCAGAGCTAAATTGATTTCAACAAAGACATTGATTTAGTGGCGTGTTATTGTACCTTTACACTCACTTTAAATAAAAGCGATAAACACTAAACTTAATAAAATATATGTTCCGGTACAAAATTTAGTCTTTTGCAAGGTTAGTAATTAGTCTTAAATGGACTTTTCATATTGTGAATGTTTGAATTCATCATAAACTGATTTATCTCATTATAATACGAGAAAATTTATGAAAATGAGTGTTGATGGGGTTCGCTGGTATGACTTACTGCATTGTAAATGGAATAACCACCGTTTCCAGCAGCATAAAAGTTTATATTTTATATTTTTTTAATTTTAAAAAATCTTATTTTATGACCTGATTGTCAACGCTACACCACACTAGAGCTAGATGCTTAAATTACAAGAGAGCATCATTACATATAAATATCACCAGCATGGATCGTTATATAAACAAATTAATTCATCAAGATTTTGTGTCACAAAAAACAATAAAATTACAATTAAATATGTAAAATTATTTGGTTTTTAATTAAACTTTATTATTTATTAGCTTGGAACAGAATCTCTTCGTGTTACATTTGTGAATGAAACCTGCTATACACGGATAAGACAAGCCAGCTTTATATAGTTAAGGTTCGCTCTCTTTGTGTGATTACCGCAGCGCTGGAGTAAATTGGGTTTTAAAATGTTCACTGATATACATCTTGTTGAAACCGTACAAATGCGTTATAAATTTAGCCAAAGTGATCATAGGGTTTTGATTACGTGTGGCTGAATCGGAATCCACAGGTCAATCCATGATATATTCGACGTGGGTTCAAGTTCAAAATGATTATGTCGCTTACTCAAAATAGTCACATCACGCGGTCTTTAAAATTGAATTTAAATATAATTTTACCATTAAGTCGAGTTCCGTCGAACTCTCGAATACACACTCCGACCTTCGCCTAAATCAGACCCTGGGACGTAATGAAAGACTGCGTTATTCTTTTGTAACTGCAGCCAGTAAAAAGAAAATATGAAGAAAGAAAAGTTGCGAAATGAAGGAGTAGAATGGGGAGAGAAGGACGAATAATAAAATGAGAAAACACGCAAAGCTACGATATAATTACTTCTGCCGGAATGAGATATGCCTCCTTTAGATATTGTTCGACAGCTTCCGAATACTTGACCATGAAGTCGAACTCCTCCTTTTTAAGTCCAGTAGTATGCTCCAGCCAGTTCTGTAAATGTCTAAGTAATGTCTTAATTGGAACAACATTCATCTACATCTCTGATGCATTTTTAACAATGTATTTACACATACCAAAATTAAGCTTTTTAGGGAGATTACAGGTTCTGCGTTAGAACGCAAATTTGCAATAAAAATTTGAATGCACTAAAAAGCATAAATATATACAAAGGTGACTCCTACAAGACAATCTGCCCCATACTCCAGAAACGTGTACATGCACCGAGTGCACCTAACCATATTCGAATTTGGAATTCTCTATCCTGATACGTAAGGGTAAAGTTTCGTATAAATCTGTGCACAATGCTATTATACACAAACTGATCAACCTATATATATAGGGCCCCGTGTCTGCATGAGTTCGAGTCTAAGATTCAGCGAATGTGGATATGTGAGAAAGCTTGCCAGTAGCTTCTCGTGGGTCGGTGGTTCTTTCCCGGTTTCTTCCTTAATACTGGCCGCCAAGTATAGCCTATCGTGTGCTGACAAATGGCGTTAAGCCCCAGAACAACAAAGTGTTGGTTTAAAGCAATTTGATAAACTATTACTAGTTTATATCAAAACTGATCCGCCCATGACGTAATAAATATGCGTAATAAAAAATGCGTAATAAAAAAGTCATTGGTGAAATTATAAAGGCTGTCGACCGTCAGCATTGCTACTCCTAATTTTCGCTAGCTCAAAACTACATGTATAATATGCTAGCTAACAATTGTTCGAATAAGTAAGCATTGCAATTATCGGTATTAACTCCTTAGAGAATTGAAAAACAAATGGAGACTGAACTGAGAGGCTTTTATGAATAATGTTTACTGTATACATGCAGGTACATTGAGAAAATTTATTACAATATCTATCTCAAATATTATACAAACTAAGAGAAAATAGTTTGGCATCGGATAAAAACGGAGAAAAATGTCGTATTTCTTGCTTATTCGCGTACTACAGTACCTCCACCACCTTGAGAAGACTTTTCAGAAAGGGACTTATTCACCAACTGCTTGGACTGATCGTTGAATACAGCAGTATAATGCTGCTGACAGTACGGGACACGGTCATTCTGGAAGGATTCAAATGAAAAACATTAAGCTCATATTTTCATGTTTAACAAGTGTGTAGAAATACTTTTGTGTACAAACTGAATGACACAGACAATTTACATTCTTATTAATGAAACGTCTATTATAATTTTTGGTCGTTTTTCATTTGATGGAATCAAGAATTCTCAAAATATCTCTGGAACTTTTTAAGAAGTTTCTATACATACACATGTTATAAAGCTTAAATAATATTTTTTTTTAGATTTTTACCTCTTCTAGACCAAGTTTTTTCTCGATCAGACGAAACTGCAGACTCTGAAAACCTGATGCTGGTGATAAGTATCCCCTGAAATGTATTATTAGAGACAATTAGCCTATGAAGTGTATTGGTAGAGATACAATTAGCCCATGATGTGTATTGGTTCTAGATCATGGCGGAGAATACATTTGTGGATGAATGACCATAAATCATCTCAGGATGATTCAATGACCAACGGGAAGCTACTAGCAATGTCCACGCTGTCTGAACCTAGACTGGAATGTGAGGGAGTTTAAGGCAAGCAGCGTCGATCACTAAGCCATCCGGGCCCCGCTTGCTGCAGGAAGCAGACAATAATGATATATATTTACGGTGACGTCTGTCATAATTTAATACAAGTATCTATAAATGTAGTCTCCAGGCTGCCCACTTGTACTGATTTGTCTGCATTATGTAGATCTTTTGTCATTGTTGAGGAAATGTGAACATATATTGCGAAGTTGAGCTTTCTTCTTTCAGATTTGCACGGTTAAACTGAATTTCTTTTTTCAATGTCTATATCTGCCGCTTTTCTGTAACAATTTTCTGTTTAGTTAATCTTTTAAACCACCTAATTTTAAAGCACAGGAGTTAAGGAAAATGACAATATGTGCGTTTTATTTCTATTTCTATTGAGGTTCATATTTCATTCTGTGTAAATTGGCATAGTTGGGGACAAAAGTAAATATTTTGTTTTGCCAAATCGTTGATGTCATACAGTGTTATTTGGCACAAAATTTAAAAACTTCATTACGCTGTAGTAGATCCACCCATTCATACACAGAGGACAAAACTATAGTCTGGCCGAAAACTAGCACTGATCCTAATAAAGATAACTGTACTAATGTTAAGTACTCAACAGATGCATCGAAATGACGCATGTATTCTAGAGGTAATTTCTGTACTTCAGCAACACTGACAAAGTATTCTGTACGAAGAAAAATAGACCAACACGGAATCTGCAACGAGAACAAATTTATGGAAGTAAACTCGCTCTGTCTGCAATAACGTCATATGACACTGAATAAGACAGCATTTACAAACTTAAAAAGACTTCTAAAAAAGAAAACAATAACAAATCTTACGAAATTAAAATGCCACTTCAGACTTTAAAATTTTTAGACGCACTATGTAAATAGCTGAACAATTTGTTTTGACATTTGATTAGGAATCTGAAAACTTAACGAAGCATAAAATTGATAATTGAAATAGGATAATCAGGTCATGACGTATACAAGTCATAAACCCTCAAGTTCACAATTTAATGAGAGGTTGGTGTTACATTCGTATGCATTAATCTTGTGCTGAATGTTTAATGTCTAAATGAGATAAAATTGAGATATAAGGCACTTCAATACTGTTTGCGAAGAATTTCGTAAATATTTTCATCTTTTACTAAAAGTTTCTGTTGGTGAAGAATTGAGAAAAAGCTTACGGTCGGGACATTAGTTTTCAACACATTGTAAGCTTAAAACTAACAAACTTGTGTTGTCCACGTGCTCATTCCAGTCTGAGTTATGTCGATGTTTTGATGTGTCAGACTGGTATTTTGGGATGTCCACGTGCTCATTCCAGTCTGACATAGTTATGTCGATGTTTTGATGTGTCAGACTGGTATTTTGGGATCAACTTGAAAATTGTTACTATGACCTATCAAACGTGCTTCTTGAATGTTTGGGCGAATTGCCTTCCAGACATTACATTACATTTCAGAAAACGGAAAAAGTACTTTCTTTAAACATGACATTTACAATTCTAGTTGGCTCTCGCAGAGAACATGTTTAAAATATTGCGATTTCAAGAGGACATGATTATTAAAATCTACAACTGAAGAGTGTTTTATGCCTATGCCAAACTAAAATATGACAAATCTGCATATCTTTTCATCTACCGGTGCTGTTAAAATCCAAGTACATAGGGTATAAGCAGTAACAGCATAAAAGTTGTCCCTGCAGTAGAAGGCGACACTCAAGGCGTTTTATTTATTGTAGCTAGTTTATGACTCGTACACTATTGGTTGAGCACACTTGCTTTGTTAAGGTACTGTATTGAGTACGTGTTGACAGTCAAATACTGCGGTCAATTGGAATCGGTAGTATAATTTCCCTCGAAAGATACGCCTACAGCTGTAAGCAAAGTTTAGGTGTTACGAAACGGCTCGTTCTGTGCAACATAAAGAAAAAGTGCACACAAGCTTTATGAATTTTAATAATGATACAACTTATTTACTAGATCACAAAATAATGTAAATTTAAATAAGACTTACGGTTTTAGAGGAAAGGTCCAAATTTTGTTCAAAATTAATAAAATAAGTCCTGAAAAAAGTTCTGATCACAGTCTAAAGTATGTTTCGGTCCAAAATGGTGGTTGTCCGCAATTTCCAGAATTTTTCACAAAAACAATGTACATGTTGTCCCGTTCCAAAATTAGCAAGAAAACGTCCAAATATGCAATGTTGCTCGCTAGGAAAGTTATAAAAAAAGTGAATAGTTCCTCTAACACGGGTTGTGTTATTTTACGTAGATATAATACATTCTTCTGGCACAACAAAATAAAAGTTGTATGTCTCAACTACGACAGTCTGTCCGTGACTGACTCTCGAACAGGACAGTTTGTATATGACTGTGCATGAATCGCAAAAACTCAAAGCATATATGGGAATGCTAAAACGTAGCCTGAACTGCACTCACATGAGGATGCATGCAATTTCCCAATACTTCTGAACAATGAATTTTCGTCATCATACACAGCACGTGCCAACATGAATTACATCTACGACTCAAGTAAACTTATCAAAAAACATGTTGACGATATAATGAACTAAAATGAAATAAAAAGATTTATACAAATTTGATTTTTAACGCACTTGGAACTCCAGGGTCGTAACATAGGTAATAAAGATAATTTTGTTTTCAAAACATGGACTGTATTGTGTCGTCAGAGTACGAGTCAGATCTCGATTCACATAGTCCGATTTGGATTTTATAGGCACAGTTCATGACCGAAATACCTTACGTCAGCAGATAATTCAAAGCCTGGAAACTGAACCAATCGTAGCTCCTAGCTTGGTCTTTTACTTATTACTCTTTTATCTCACAAATTTTAACTATATATATATATATATATATATATATATATATATATATATATATATATATATATATATATATATATATATATATATATATCACGATCTAACATTTTAGCTGTCAAACTTTAATTTTCATAAAACTTGTATTTCTATTTTCTTTTGTTATTTCTGTTCAGCCCTTTTGTTGACACCAATTCAGATACAAGGTATCTATTGTTATAGATAAAAACTATTTGTTGTTGCCAGACGATGGAAAATTCACCTGAATTCCAGAAAATCCATAGGAGTCATGGTTTCCATAATTGTGAAGTGTTCGATGATGAGCTGAAAGGAGAGAAAAGAGAAAAATTCTATATGTGTAAATATTTATAATGCGCTATATATGTTAGTGTCTGATGCATTTATGCATGTATTCATGTTTTAGTTTCTTAACCAATAATTACAGGTACCTATTATGTATATTTTACTTTGTATTGTGTGCTTGACAACTGTCGGTAATGGAGAGTAGTTGTTTGGTCTACCTAACTATTCGCATGTTTTATGTAAGCTATAAATAAATCATTTACTGATATTTGAGTTCAGTGTCTAACCTTTTTTTTACAAACTTAAAATATTCTGTAAGCGAACAAATCCTTGTCATTTTATCGTGCCTTAAGTTTTATGTAAAGCTGTTGCAAACAAAAGTATTCATTCCCCTTTAAGTCTGTGGAATTGTTTAGTGTTGTGATCAGATATAATTAGAGATAAATCAAGTCCACTTACCATTTTGGGATAATTGTGAATACGTCTAAAGACATTCAGGATTATATCATTGTGATTCATCAATACTGTTGGTACATTAACCTATTCAAGACTTTTGGTACATCAGCATATTCAATAATGGAATTTGCTCAGACACTATTTTTATACTTGTGATAGAATTATTTTAGGATTATTTGTGTTTTAACTCACAATACCGTAATTCCGTTACGACTTTGATGCGATACTGCCGAAGACTATCTCCTTTCTTTATTGCCTGACAGTTGTTGGTAGTTATCCATTTCACTTTTGACAGGAACAGATGATGCTACACGTCATCTTAATCGATAATAACAATGAAATACCACGATTAGTGTCACAGAAAAAAAACCGGTTCATAAAGTTTCAGAAATCTATAATAGATCGGTTTTGTGCTTTACCTTCAAAATCAGATTGATACGGTGCATTCTAATACGAATAGTAAAGGCCTTGCTGTCATCCGAAACCTAAAAATATAAAACATGCTGCCCTGAGTTAAAAGGATGAAAAACAAAGGAAATGTTAATTGCCTTATTGGTTTCAGTAACCTAAATTCTTAATAGCGTATACGGAGAATTAATTTCCTTAAGTGTCCACACATATTTAAAGTGAATTTGATTTTAGAAAAAAGAAACTAAGCGAAATGAGAGCTATTTTCTTCCATGGTGAATTTGTTCTTCGACGAATATTAAAATATGAGATTCACAGGTCTATATTAATGGCCTATTAAAAGTTGCCTGACATAGATTTCAAGATGTCATTTTCATGCCGGGGCATCTTGTGCAAACATATTTCATAGAATGTTCTTATATGTTTTTATATGTTCAAAACCCTCTTATATGCTATTTGAATTTCTAAATGGTTACAAGACTGGTAGATGCTCTTAGTAATCAGCACACACACACACACACACACACACACACACACACACACAGACACACACACATTATCGGCGCCTGCTGATTACGACTTTAATCCACTTCAGCTATACTCACCGTCTTTAAATTACATCACTGCAATTTTCTCTAACTGATTACTATCATGTCAACTATATGACGGTCATGACGTAAAAGCAGTTTGAAAACTCTCTTTGCAAAGCACTTTCAGAATTGTAACGAAACACACCTTTTGAGTACCATTAAACATCAGTTAAATCTTACCAGAGACTGGAACAGGTCGCAAACTGAGTCAAGCTCACACAAAATCTGCTTGAACCATAGCTCGAAAGCTGAAAGAGAGAGAGAGAGAAATAGAGACTATATTCATAACTCATGTGGAATGCAAATTCGTTTAAAAATTGAGTAATAGAGTAACCCATAGCGACTTGAATCCATCGAGATCGTTTAGGATCGTGAGGTGCATTAATCGAGCCGAGCTTGAATAATATAGAGGAAGCGAGTGAATTCGACATCGAGTGGGATGCAGTTCGGAGCAAGCGGAAGAGTAACTGAGAAGTAGCCGAAGTTAGTGAGGCTGAAGGGGAGAAATAGGCAGTGAATGGAGAGGAAAGCCGAGGTACATGAGTGACAGTCATGTTTCAGGTAGGTTTGCACTCATATTATCGCTCATCTTCTAGAATTTGTAGGTCATATAATAATTTAATTTCTCTTGACTATTCTTACGATTTTGAAATAAAAATAAGCATGTTATTTACAAACAATTCTTGTCACGATTTCATATGAAAGTATCGATTTGAATTAGTTTGTTCCCCAGATGACGCACTAAACATTGCCCCAGCCTGTGCAAACTCTTTGAACTCTTTTGGGGGTTGTTATTTAAGTAGTTTTCGCTTGGAATAATGCTAATTCAAGATTTAAAATGTCTATATTTTACATTTGCATTTTGAGAAATATTTATAAACGAGTTAAAGGAAAGACGAATTTCCCGGCTTCCTTGGAAGCAGTTTGGAAGTGAATGAAAAAAAAAATAACGTCTGATTGGTTGAATACCAATGACATAAACAAAATCCCGAGTCACTAAAGTTCAAAACTACAAGGAAAAGCATATAAAAATCACATTTTCAAATATAAGCTAGAAACTGTTTACTTGCTGAGTTGACTCTTGATGAGGTTAAGTGTACTGAGTTTAAATAATTACTTTGATAAGACCAAAGGTAAGTGAAATCTAAGATTCTTTTATTGCATTCAAATGACTAAAATATTATAATTATACCGAAAAATCCAGAATTGGTTTTGAGCATTTACTTTAAAGTAGTTTTTGGATGATTGATGCCACAGGGTGCTTGTACATGCGTAGTAAAGATCATGATGGCACGAGTAAATTAACCAAAATAACTAAAAATCTTATACAGCACAATTTTGGGACTGAATGAGATCTCTCTCATATATTCTGACATAGCTTGGAATGCAACTCAATCTCTGATAGATCGAGCGGCAAATTACAGTCGAATTGACGATATACTGTAGGAATCTTTAGATTTACGAAGAGGTCAAAACTCTCTTGTAACGTAGTTTAGCCGAGAAATCAATTATTATCTATTTTCTTCCGCAAATGTTCCAAAGTGAATTAAAACTTGTAGGAGTTTAATGGTAGATTTAAAATGCAAAATATCAGTTTTACACGATACTCTGACCAAAACTCCGATAAAATGTTAAAACTGGATTTACGGCAAAAAACCTAATATTACAGTTATAAAATCTGCAAGTACAAGACTGTTATACCGTAATCAGGAAATGAATAAAATGAACATTTGACAACTAAATTAGATGCAATTGAGTTTTTTTAATTTAAATAAATATCTATTATTTTCCGATCAAACAAATACAAGCAAGCAATTAAAAGTATGTCAAGAATGCCATGCTTCAATTTTGCATTGTAAACAATTTTAAACTTATCTTCAGTTTTTCAAATTTCTTCCGAAACTCTTCCTTACAAACTAATAAAGTATTTCGAAGCTTTACTTTATTAATTTGATTTCACATTTTCAAGAAAAGGAGGATTTCCTAAAACGATGACAATAAAAGTGTCCAATTTCCAGCAAGCCATGGACGCTTGAACTTCATCGATTTTCCCATGATGCATCAGTGCCCTCAAAGGGAAAGCAATGAGCAGAACATCCTACCTTGGTGTACAATGATGAAGAGGTGCTCATCGTGTTCAGTTTTTCCATGCCTGGTGCTGACTAGGGATTGGCAATCCAACAGTTTATTAATCTAAATAAACAAAAAGTAGAAAGAAAAGTGAAAGGAGAGAGAGACACAAAAAGAAATAAGCAGAAAACAAAAATTACTTTCAAATGTCGCAGATGTTGCATTAACCGTCTCTGCGTCCATCCGTGTCATATTTCTTCTTTCACAAGTCTGTCTGTCTCTTTATATATATATATATATATATATATATATATATATATATATATATATATATATATATATATATATATATATATATATATATATATATATATATATATGTATATATATATATATGTATATATATATATATATATATATATATATATATACACCCAAAAAATGATTCAGATGTTGCTAATAAATTTTTCTTCATCCACCAAATTAAACGACGATAATGTCTATCAAAGAACGAAGAAAATGTGCGACTGATTTTCAGATACTACTCAAAGGTTATGCTGTCTGGATTGGTTTTCTTCGACTTGGTTAACTTACGATTCTGTGTCCAATGAAACGTTGTGCACGATAATTTAACGTCCAAACTTACTGGGCACTTGTCTTCAAAAGAGGTCCCTTTAAACCTCCTCAACAATTTATGACCTCCTCAAAACAGGATACTCATAAGAACAACACCGTCTCTTCAAACACACTTATCCCACAGCGTTCAAAAAAATTTCGAACTTCATAAACAAAATCTCCAATTTAAAGTTTAGAAGTTCAAAATAAATGAAATTCCTGAAATCTAGCATTCATATCTGTAGCCAAGCAAAGCGTATGACAGGCTTTACGAGAAACATTACATTAATACATTACTACATTTTTGCTTCGATCATGTGTTTCACCAACAATGTTTTGAAGGTTAAAGTCTTATGACATAAAAGCATGGGCTATCACTAAAAATAAACACGATTTTTGTTTTAAAAGATAAATTTTCAGAGAAAACAAGAATGAATGCAAAAACTTTGGGCGTCAGGCGCAATCTTAATATGTAGAACATCAAAAGCCTTATTAAAAAAGAAGAAAAGAAAGAAATCATAGAGAGTGACAAAGTTCTTCAGACCAATGCAATGACCAGTTATATCTCTCTGCCCTACTTATTGTACTATGTGAGAATAGACGACCCTTTCTAGCAAAGAGGGCCGCTAGATATTCTTGCGCCATGTGAAGAAAAGAATGACAGAAAAGAGTGGTACCTAATACCAGATGTTTTTGCTGATTAAATGCACTGATTTGACAATGGAATGGAGTAATATAGAAATTATAATGACTAAATGATTATGGTTGGGTATTTATCGATATATACATTTTACTTTATCACCAATAGTTAACATTAAGTTCTTCAGACTCATCACCAATAGTTAACATTATGTCCTTAAGACTCATCACCCATAGTTAACATTAAGTTCTTCAGACTAATCACCCATAGTTAACATTAAGTCATATATATATATATATACATATATACATATATATATATATATATATATATATATATATATATATATATATATATATATATATATATATATATATATACATATATAAATATATATATATATATATATATATATATATATATATATATATATATATATATATAAAACCCAGAAAACCCAAGAGCAGGTAGATTTTATCTTCTACCCAAAATCCACAAACAAGGAAACCCTGGCAGACCTATAATCTCAGGTAACGGGCACCCCACAGAAAGGATATCAGAATATTTAGATCATTTTATGAGACCACATGTCCACAAATTACCATCATATCTTCAAGACACGACAGATTATCTCATAAAAAGCAAAGCTAGTGAACCATTACTTCCAGATACATTACTTGCTTCCTTAGACGTCACATCTTTGTACACCAACATACCGCACAACGAAGGGTTACAGGCATGTAGCGAAGCATGGGAAACAAGAACTGTAAACAATCCACCCACACACTTCTTAATCCAACTCCTGGAGCTTGTCCTAAAACTCAACAACTTTGAATTTAATGAAGAAAACTACCTACAAATCAATGGAACTGCAATGGGTACTAAAATGGCCCCTTCGTATGCTAACATTTTCATGGGAAAACTTGAGGGAAAGCTCTTAGCATCGGTTGAGCGTACACCATACCAGTGGGTACGCTCTATCGATGATATTGAAATGAAGTGGCAGTATGGAAGAGAAAGTCTGGATGACTTCATATCAAAGGCAAACAACTTCCATCCTTCAATAAAATTCACGGCAGAAATTTCCAACTCACACCATGTTTTCCTGGACACAACAACCAGACTGGTGGAAAACAAATTACACACAGACATCTACTCGAAACCAACCGACAAACACCAGTATCTTCTCCCAACCAGCTGTCATCCAAAACACTGCATTAAGAACATTCCATATAGCCAGGCACTGAGGATACGCAGAATTTGCTCCGACGATGAAAGATTCCTAGAAAGGTCTGAAGAGCTGGCTAAACATTTAATTTACTGAGGCTACGACAAAGACCTGATTGCGGAGGCAATCCAAAGGGCCAAACAAACAAACCGTGATGACCTACTCAGATATGGACAGAAAGAAAAGGTTGATAGGATACCATTTATTCTGACTTATCACCCAGACAATCCCAAAGTAGGTAAAATCATCGCAAACCACTGGCCAACCGTGCAATCGTCAGACATACTAAACCTAATACTTCCGAACAAACCTGTAGTAGCTTACCGGAGACCAAAAAACCTAAAGGACATCCTAGTCAGGGCCAAGCTAACAACAATCGCTAGTCAAAACCAACCTAGTCAATCTGGACCCTGTGGCGAGAAAAGATGCAAAACCTGTCAACATATGATAGAGACCAAGACATTCACTAGCACAGTGACTAAAGAAAAACTAAACATACATGGTCCAAACAAAACGTGCAAAACAGAGAATGTGATTTATCTCATCATATGTAAGATCTGTGGCCTTCAGTACGTGGGAGAAACTGAAAAGCTACACATAAGGATAAACCTTCATAGATCTGATTGGATGACAAAAAAGCTGTTCAGAAGCCCGGTCGCAGAACACTTCTCCTCCCCTGGCCACACTTTCAGTGATATAATACTTATCGCTATTGCTAACAACCACAGCTGGAGTTCCGAAACCAGGAAGGAAAAGGAATCATACTGGATACGCCGCCTTAGAACATTGAAACCAAGCGGTCTAAACCAAGAAGACTAGAAAATGAAAACTATGCACTAGTAGAATTTAACATTTTCTAAATCTTAATATCCTTCAATTTTTACTATAAGAATAACCGGTATAGAATCAAATATCCGGGATATAATCTGCGTTACATATGTACACAAAGTAAAAATAGATGTCGCTTTGGCTTGTAGACTTTTAGGGAATTACACAACGTTTTCAGTTTCCGCAACTAGTCTATACAAGCTGGTTGTATTTATAGTGTTAGCACATGTAAAGACAGAAATGTAGAGGTTTACAAACACAACGTTTTTGTGTTTATTTGTTTGTCGTAACTATGTTTTGTATTTGCCTTTGAAAAAGACTCATTAAGAGTCGAAAGCGCTTAGGCTAGTTAGTTACTAGTTTCGTACTGTTCGTCGTCAGTTTATTGCATCTATATATATATATATATATATATATATATATATATATATATATATATATATATATATATATATATATATATATATATATATATGTGTGTGTGTGTGTGTGTGTGCATGTATGTGTGTGTGTGTTTGTGTGTGTGTATGTTTTTGTGTGTGTGTGGTGTTGAATTTGTCTAGCGTGAGGCATACTATATATTTTGAGGAAGCAGCTTCAAACTCTAGGAGGGATAATTCAAGGAACCGGATGTGTCAAGGGGAAAACCACATCTACGAGAGGTCGGAATAGTCAAAGGTCGAAAGAGGACCAAAGCACACACACACACAAGACGTGGATAACAAGTCGAGAGGAGACATCAGATGATGCTGTCTAAGCATAGGAATTGCGCTCAAAATTCAACACTCGTAATATGGTGAAAATTGGACACTGCGACTAAATTCTATCACTGAAAATCAGATGGATAGGAAAGTGAATTTTGGTTATGCGTTAATTGTTTTGGAAAGTGAATTTTGGCTTGGCATTAAATGATTGCATTTAATTTAACAAATCTGTTGGACGGAAACGTGATTTTCTTTTGATTATATATTAATTGATACAAATTTTATGTTTGTATTTATTGAAAGGGGGCTCGTTGTTGTTTATTTTCTCTCAATAATTTGCACAGCTCTCTGTAACGTTCCATCTATCCATCCACACTGGGCAATAACACCTTAGGAAATTATTCCCTACCTAACGACGCCGAATCAATTAAGAAGGGTTTTAATGTTTTAAATTCTCCCCGTTACACTTCAGTTGAAAATTTATGTGAATTATTATTATTATTATTATTATTATTATTATTATTATTATTATTATTATTATTATTATTGTAGTTGTTGTTGTTGTTGCTGTTACTACTACTAATACTACTACTACTACTACTACTACTACTACTACTAATACTACTACTACTACTACCACTACTACTACTACTACCATTACTATCGCCGCTGTTTTTGCTTTCATTTCAGCTCTGGTCTATTTGTCCATTGTACCGCTACACTCTTCTTTTGACATATTTCCTTCAGCAGGACTTTACCTGGTTATAATTTCTTTAGTACATATTGTACATAGCCTTGATTTTTCTTCTTGGTTTCCACCCTTTGCCCCAGCGTGGAATTAAATCGAGACAGTTTGCTTCTCTGTTTGACAGACACGATAATCCGTTTAATATATATTATACAACTATATTGGTCTGATATTAGTATAGTGTTAAACGCCATGTTTCAGCGCTCGATAGACTTGTTCATGGTGACCAGCATAACTGGTAAAGGAAGAACCCGCGAAATCACCGGTAACAATTACTGACTAAGGGGAGTTACTAGAATGCTTTTTTTATATACCCATATTTGCCAAGACAAAGATTCGAACCAAAGGGAATAGACGTGCAATTATAATGATAGGTAAAGGCGAGTGCTTTAGACCACTAGACCACCCGGACCCCACCGCAGAATAGAGATGAAGTTAAGCCGTTATAAACCCTTTTTCATTTTGTTTTTTTCTTTTACGTTCTTCCATTTATTATTTCTTGTTTGTACATTCTCACTGTTGTTGAAACATATAACATACATTAAAAATAGCATGGCGTTTAAAGTGTTGGTATAAAATAAATTGATATACCAATATTATTGGTATATCAAATTGTGATCCGCCCATGGTGGAATAATAAGCTTATTTAAACATTCTGGCGACCGTCTTCAGTCGATTCTAGATGAATGATAAATGTTCAGCTACTAATCATTAGTGACATATGAAAATAAAGATAAAACGTATTAATAAACCTCGTTTTCTAAATGAATTTAATATAGTACATATTTTCATCACATATCCCTTCTGACTTCTGTTCCCCCTCCCATCTTATGCATAAAGGACAAACTACGCAAGAATGTAGAGTAAGAGAGAAAAGGAATTTGGGCTGGATTAAAACATTGAAGTAGAAATTATACCAAGTAACCTACTTCTCTCTCTCTCTCTCTCTCTCTCTCTCTCTCTCTCTCTCTCTCTCTCTCTCTCTCTCTCTCTCTCTCTCTCTCTCTCTCTCTCTCTCTCTCCGGACCATCGTAGATACGGGCTAAAATTTATGAAATGACGAATGTAAAGGATTTTCGTTCGTGTCATCCCACGAACGATATCTCAGGACTTATGAAAGATGATAAAAGTGCCGACCAAAGGATGAGAGAGAGAGAGAGAGAGAGAGAGAGAGAGAGAGAGAGAGAGAGAGAGAGAGAGAGAGAGAGAGAGAGAGAGAGAGAGAGTTTTAAAGTCGATCCAACCAGGGAGAGAAACAGACAGACAGACAGAGACAGGGAAAGAGTTTATGGTCGGTTGTAAAGTTGCTAAAACAGAATAATGACCTAGATCAACTGTAAATATATTAAAATATTTATATTACCTTTTATGAGTTCGTCATTTCACTTAGTTTATATTCCACATTAATGTCCATGAGCCTCTAGGTGAATGGCTTAGTTTAATGTGAATGTCGTATATCCAAGAGGATATAGTTTTCTACTTTTATTATCAAAACAATCTTTCATGTTTAAGTCATAAGTTTGTATTTACTGATTTAATCAGTGTGAAGAAAAATAGAAACCAAAAAAGAAAACAACCAGCTTATCAATATGCAAAGGTGATTCTAAATAGCCACAAAAGGCATAGAACTAGATTTTGTAGCGGACACACTCGAGGATGTCAGGAGTTCATTCACTCAGTCAATACACAGCTGCCCGTAAATCTCAACTCCATTCAAAAGTCAAATGAATGTATTATATATGTGAAATATAAAAAATAGATGTACAGAATATCAATGATATACCACTCGATGAATAAATTTTTCTTTTAAAGGAACTCAGCAACCATTGTTTCCTTTAAAAAAAATTATACATCTCATGGTTTATCATTGCTACAGCGTACACTATATATATATATATATATATATATATATATATATATATATATATATATATATATATATATATATATATATATATAATAAACCTATATATATATAATCACAATATATATATATATATAATCACAATAGTATAAAACGAGATGTATACATTTTATTTATTTACCTTTAGATATCCTTCGTATGTCATATGAGTGTGTTCTTTCTCTTCCTTGGTAGTGTCAGCTTCTGCCATTCTGGGTGAACTGTTCATGACAAAATTCTGCTATTCTTCAAATCAAATTTTTTTTAAAAAAAATTAAAAAAAATAAACGACTAGTTCTTGAAAAAAATTGTAAGTTTTATTTCCTCAAGTACCTTGTAGCATTCAACAGGCTTGAGAAAAAGGGAAAGTATATTGCTATGCTTTATCATTTGCACATATGCTTTTAGAAAAAGAACATTTCCATTTTGTGTTATGAAATAAATCTGAGATCCTTAGATCGTAGAATGAAACACAGAATTCGTCAATTTTGGGGGCAGGAAACAAACTGAGGTAATTTATTTTTCTTTTTTTTTTGCCTTTTAAGATTAAATCAATTTTACCTTTTTGTCTTGTATCGCGATGTTGTGAACGACCTCAATTTTATGATATACCGTTTGTTGATTTTAAGTGACACCTTTATAAAAGTTGATGTTTTATTAATATTTCATATCTTTAATGCGAGACATTGTTAAAAATTATTTAGAAACGCATTTTAAAAGTTGCGTTAATTATGTATTATCGTTTAACAACAAAATTGTATTTTAATCAGATAATTTCATCCTTTCTAGTATCGTTTCTACGAATATCTGCAAACAAACATCATCTACTTTCTGTAATTTCGTCAACTCGTCACATAGGAACAAATCCTCTTGACCTATGTACAGTAGAAGCAAAACTTTCATGTCTGAATAGAAAATCAACAACTCTTACAAGAACAAAAATTATCATGTAAAAAGGAATTTTTGTTAGAACAAGATAGATCAAATGTATATCCGTGTACATTAATGTTGCTACAATGATCAAACTAAAAGTGTTTATGGGAACAAGATAAAGAAATAAGTAGATATACAATCCAATGGGAAAGGATCGAGATTGAAAGATTTATACAACAAAATCAGCGTATATCATAAAATATACCCAAAAAAATGAAAAATAATATAAAACAAACAGGAAAAAGCTGCTATATATTTATTTCAAACATGAATAAATTGTAATCGTCAATAAAAGCAACACTCAAATGTATATGTTTTAAGATAATAATACATAAAGCTGTCAAATATTAAATAACGTTTACAAGATACCATTTATATCAGACGTAACTGGATAACAGTAGTCCTACATTTACCTTTTACTAAAATTTGTGTCTTCTATTTTCTACAAAAAAAATAATATTTTACAAATTTTATTTGAGTTTTAAGAAGAAAATATTGACAACAAAGAAATATATGTAACATTTGTAACATGGAGATTATAACCAAATGCACAGGAATTAAGTTCCCCAATTCGATCCCCTCTATCTTCTCACCTTACATTTACAAATGAAAGAAATGTAACAGATCTGCAGAATTTCAGATAGGTCAGCTTTTGAGCATCTCTTCCTTTCCAATGACGTAAAAGTGAGAAAGAAAGCTCATAACACTTTCCACGAGTTTCTACTTTCCTTTTGAAAACATCTTACATATAATGCAACACTCATAAACTGAATTATACCATCCATTACCTTAACCAAACAAATACACCAAATGTGGTCAACAATAGCTCCGTTATATCGGTGCACCGAGCTGATCGTAGATGTCTGTAAATGGAAAATTTCATAATATACACTTTTTATAAGTTGTTTTGTATAAATGCAGTGAACAAACGAAGAATACTTAAAATATTTCAAGCGAAGTATTTATAGAATATTAGGTCATTTTGAGGATATAGTATAAGAGCTGTCTATACAAGATAAAAACATAGTGCAGTCTTTATTCCGCATGGGGGGTGGGGGTGAATATCTTACTCCATAGAATTTTGAAACCAGTCCAGAGAATGGGTGGATTTCCAAAACCTTGACGTACATAACGTAGTTGTTGTGTAATGTACGTCTGCAATAATTACAATAACTGTTTTATCTGTATTGTGAAAATCATACACAATGTTTCTAAATGTATTCCAATGCGGTTGATATGAAAAATAATTGTTGATGTTGTTGTTGGGCTTAACGCCAATTTTCAGCACATGATAGGCTATTCATGGCGGCAAGTATTAATGGTGGAGGAAGAAGCCGGGAAATCACCGGAAAGAACCACCGACCCACGAGAAGCTACTGGCATGCTTTCTCACATATCCACATTCGCCGAATCCTAGACTCGAACCCACGCAGAGGTGAGATGGCAGTGATCAGTAACGGACAGCGCTTTAGACCACTCGGCCACTCGGGGCCCCGAAAAATAATTGTTAAACTTGAATGGAAGACCTTTACACACAGGCAGATACATACATACATACATACATACATACATACATACATACATACATACATACATACATACATACATACATACATACATACATACATACATACATACATACATACATACATACATACATGTGTGTGTGTGTGTGTGAGAGAGAGAGAGAGAGAGAGAGAGAGAGAGAGAGAGAGAGAGAGATGTGAGCATAACTAAATGGATCAAATATATATGATAAACATATAATGGGGGTGCTGCGAGGCGAGAAACAATTCATGAGTCCGACATACCACATTTAATAATCACAATATCAAACAATTAATTGATTTGTTTTAACAGATCAGTACATGGTGTCAATTGAAATGGACGAAAGGCCTCTTCCAGAGAAAACCACGGCAGACGACCTGACCTAATCAGAGCAGGATTTCAAGCCCTCACATAAATGTTCCATCCGGCACGATCACAATATATAACACAGAAATCGAATAATATCTTACTGGTATATCGTGCTTAATGAAGTTACTAATGATTTATGTTAAACAGCGTATTTTATCAAAGCCTCTAGTCCTTATATAAGCGTGAAAATCACGGCCAGTCAGGTATAGACGTAATTTATATTGTCGAAGTTTTTAATCATAACAAATCGAACCAAGATTATATACAAATTCTTTGCAAGTTTCTTATCATACTTTTAAGATTCGACGAAAGTAAAAATTTTAAAACAATTTAATATGTCAGTTGCAGTCTGTCTACGTCATTTTGTTCAAATAAGACAAATTTATTGCAGGTAACGAAATGCAGATGTCTACGATAAGAGAATAATTTGTTTTTAAAAAGTGATTGTTACAAGACAAATAAGAAAGTGTTTGATTATTATTTCAGAACATGTAATAAATCATATAATTTGCAATAACATAAAATTCACTCTTTTCATCCCTCGGAGAGCTCATCTCCCCCCCCTTAAAAAATAGAAATTGAAATTAGATTGTTTTAAATTTCAAGGTCATCAGTTTGATGTATTATATATTTGACGAATGGACAATACTGCTTGATATGTAATTTACGATCCAAAACACGTAGGTTTCAAGTAAGTACTTTACGTATAAAAACACATGTTGATATATATATATATATATATATATATATATATATATATATATATATATATATATATATATATATATATACATATATATATATGTATATATATATATATATGTGTATATATATATATATATATATATATATATATATATATATATATATATATATATATATATATATATATATGCAATAAACTGACGACGAACAGTACGAAACTAGTAACTAACTAGCCTAAGCGCTTTCGACTCTTAATGAGTCTTTTTCAAAGGCAAATACAAAACATAGTTACGACAAACAAATAAACACAAAAACGTTGTGTTTGTAAACCTCTACATTTCTATCTTCACATGTGCTAAAACTATAAATACAACCAGCTTGTATAGACTAGTTGCGGAAACTGAAAACGTTGTATAATTCCCTAA
Source organism: Potamilus streckersoni (assembly GCA_016746295.1). Classification (NCBI taxonomy): domain Eukaryota; kingdom Metazoa; phylum Mollusca; class Bivalvia; order Unionida; family Unionidae; genus Potamilus; species Potamilus streckersoni. The sequence goes on along the minus strand of JAEAOA010000282.1, from coordinate 882,659 downwards.
AAGTCTACAAGCCAAAGCGACATCTATTTTTACTTTGTGTACATATGTAACGCAGATTATATCCCGGATATTTGATTCTATACCGGTTATTCTTATAGTAAAAATTGAAGGATAATAAGAAGATTTAGAAAATGTTAAATTCTACTAGTGCATAGTTTTCATTTTCTAGTCTTCTTGGTTTAGACCGCTTGGTTTCAATGTTCTAAGGCGGCGTATCCAGTATGATTCCTTTTCCTTCCTGGAAGCGGTCTAAACCAAGAAAACTAGACAATGAAAACTAGAAACTAGGGCTAGAAATGAATGAGCATATCATTACGTAAAAAAAGCAGACCTATTTTTAGACTACAGATCATAGTCGGAAATGTCTTTACATAGAATAAGATAACTGGACGAAAGCTTACTCATACATATAAATAACAGAGCCCAGAATTTCGCTTTGGCCGTGAGTCAATCACTTCGTAGGAATAAGTAATTGAGATCAGTGAGGATCGTTTTGGGGAGGGGGAAAACGAAAGTATGAAGCAAGAGAATGATTTAATGATACATGTACTTTTTCGTTCTAACAGCACATAAGCACATTAAGCAGTATGGTTTTCAGGAAAATGGTTAAAATGCCTCGTCCAGAGAAAATCAGAGCAGCCAATTGCAGCTGATTGGGGCATTTCCACCCTCAACATAAATGTTACATTTGATATGCCAAGCAGACATTAATACGAGACCTAAGCAAACTTGATATATCTCCCAGGTTCTCATTCCGCGTGTGCATTGTGTTTTGTTTCAGAACTCAGTTCCCAACTATGAAAAATGAATAATATAATATATCTTGGATATATGGTGTACTTACTATTTGACAGATAGATCGTGCACTATATTAGGGATATATTGCACGCTGTATCACGGATATATCGTGCAATATATCACGGATATATCGTGCCATATATCACGGATATAACGTGCCTAAACTAATTACCACTGGATGTTGTATGGAAACGAATGGGTTGCTAATTTGTCTGATGTCCGTGTTGATATGTGGTAAGAGCAATTATTCTCATAATTGTATCCTACAAATACCTCCTATACTTACTAGGTGTAAAAAAAAAAAATTCCATGCTCATTCAGAGTTAGGAATAATTAATACTCAAGGATTTTGATCAAGACAAAACTCAGTTGAAATTCATTAATATAAAACTGCTTGGCGAGTTTTATAAAACATTACTCATGAAACCAAATAGCTAATACCTAAGTTCGATTTGGTAGAAAACCTTCTGATTCTATACCTTTATCCCCAAGGGAGAGCTGGAAGGCGAAAAACGACATGTTATTAATCTCTTTTTTGGTTTGTTGATACTTTCAGGATCTCAGATCGGATTCGTATTCCGGACGAGCCAACAAGCTATCATTTAGCGCTGGCGAATGAACGAGCTAAAGAAGAAACGTGCTGGAAGAACTATAATTCATGCCAGCAAATATGCAATTACTGACAAGCAGAGAACTAATGGCAGTGTCAGGGGTGAGTTTTTCAAGCTCTTTGATGCCAGTAGCCTGTGCAGGAAATTCAGTGCCATTAAATTTGAAGTCGCCTATGTGATGTAAGTATTTTCGTGGCTGATTTATGCTGTCTTGTACTGGATACTGCGTGGATATGATTGTGCATAGTCCTTTTTCACGTTTATGTGATATACACGCAGGAGTTGGAACATATCCCATCCCGAGAAAAGTACTGGGAAACCTAAACTTTAATATGCGTGTATCTGGAAAGAGAACACCCTGAATCTGCTATGGTCTATATGTCAAATGTCCGGAGGATAGATGCAGAACCTTCATTGAATTTAAGATTGATGACATCACCGTCTTCGTAATTCAAGATCACAAACGCATCATTTCAAAACTATGCCTGTATTTACCTTGACCCAGGAAGCGAGTTACGTTGCACTCGTGTGATGCTCTTATTGATATGATTCCAAATCACATGTTCAGCAAAATCGTTAATTTTTATGCGTGTGGGATTATTGTCTCGTGACCTTAAAAGTCACCAACCCGCTTGTATAACTTAAATTTACGGACGTAGGTCATTTAAAGACCATATGCAACAGCATCAGGGGCGAAAGCAGCTTCGTTACAGTAGTGCTTTTGCTCATCGGCGAATCATAAGTGCGACTTTGGCCAGCCGTGTTCTTGATCGAATTTTAAAACGTTACTGTGCTACATGTGCATTCAGTTACTTCACAGTCGAACATTCTTACTTCGGTGAACCTCTTAATGACGCAAGTTAGTGGTCTTTTCTTGTATCTCCTGATGATACATGACTTGACCGGGGATCTAACCCATGATCTCCCATATCCAAAGCGGACGCTCTAACCACTATGCAACCGGAGCGGTGCACTTTGTATATTTCTTTTGAAGTAAAGCATACGTTCAATTGATTTGCTTCTAGTAGTATTTTTGATAATAAGGCCTGAGGTAGAATCAGAAAATGAGTATATAATAAAGTGGAGACTGCATTTGTATGGGAAAATAAGAACTCGTTTTGATGGATGGGTATTGTACTTCCATATGTGGTCCAGTACCATCCGGAGAAACTCTTTCATTTTCATAACAATTGTTTTAAACATATTGACAAAATATTAAGGGAGTTTTGGCAGATAGTATAAAATCTGAATACGTAATGTCTTACACTACAGTAAAAGACAGATTGCATGCTTTATTTAGGTTAAAATAAACGAACAGTTAACACACATTTAACGTCTTCTGACAATGCAATTTTAAGACTACAGTGGACAAAATCAAGATGGTATAAATATCTACTTGGCCTTGTAAGGTTGAAGACCCTTTCCAGATCACGAATGCCAGTATATTTGTTGAGATAGAATCACTGAGCAACGGAAAGTTACTATTAAGCTTTCTCACATACTCACGTTGGTTGTGTTGAATCTCAAACTCACGCACACAGAGGTGACATATGTAAATAATTTAGAATAGCCACCTAGGACTTCAAACATGTTTGGAAAACATGCACACATATCTGTAAACATAATATAAAGAGAGAGAGAGAGAGAGAGAGAGAGAGAGAGAGAGAGAGAGAGAGAGAGAGAGAGAGAGAGAGAATAAAAACGGATGAATGTTATGCACAAAGAGACAGGTAATGCATTATAATTTTTCGAATAAAGGATGCATAAACTCGTTTATCTACAACATTACCCACCCATGCACAAAATCGGCGGACATAGTTTTCACGGTTTTGTTTAGAAGGAAGTGACCCTGTTCAAGTGTCTCCTCTGGTCCGTATAAAGAAGAGTTATACACCGTGGACAATTTTCCCTCTCCCTAATTCATTACTTTGACATCACAACTAAACTGTTTACATTTCAGAAGAAGTCGAGTCTTCAGCTTTTCAATATTTAAACGACACTTGCCATTTGTTATCTTATCTGCTTTTAAATAAGAAAATATTGAGAAAAATGAAAATTAAAGCAAAATTATGAAATACGTCAAAACAGATACTTAGGAACTATACCTGGCTTTCATTCTGGAATTGCTAATAAAATTTACTCTGTCCTCACTTTCAAAGTATTAGAAAGGGGTATATTTCATAACATAAGCTCGTCCTTCTGACCAGCATTACTAACTTGCCGATCGCATGAATAAGCCAACTCAAATTCTCAGAAACGTTTCTTCTAGCGCTACTTTGTGTTTGCTAATAACAATATCACTTACCGAATCAGTTCTTTTTTTAGACTATAGGTAATGTTACTAAATGATGTATTTGTATAAAATAGCTAAACTTGCCAAATGTTTACCCACTGAGGTAAGTGAGGGAATCACGAATTCCGATATGGCCGCCAACAAAGCTATTTTGTATAAATATGTAAAAAAAAAATATCATTGATAATATTCACTAAAATTATGATATTGCGCAGAAATCACAGTGAATGAATTAACACTTAGTGCAATATTTCTGAAATATTGTGAGAATATTGAATTTTTGGTGTAGATAGTATACGATCTGAATAGAATACGTAATGACCTATATTCCTGTTAAAATACACTGCATGCTTTATCTCTGTTCGGGGTAACACACATTTAACTTCTTATGACAATGCAATTTTAAGACTGCAGTGGACAAAATCAGGATGATTTTAAGATCTGCTTGGCCTTGTAAGGTTAAAGACCATTTTCAGCACACGAATGCCAGTATATTTGTGGAGGAAGAATCACTGAGCAACGGAAAGTTACTATTTAGCTTTCTCACGTACTCACGTTGGTTGAGTTGAAACTCAAACTCACGCACACAGAGGTGACATACGTAAACAATGTAGAATAGTCATCTAGGACTTCAAACTTGTTTGGAAGACATGCACACATATCTGTAAACATAATTAATAAAAACAGAGAGAGAGAGAGAGAGAGAGAGAGAGAGAGAGAGAGAGAGAGAGAGAGAGAGAGAGAGAGAGAGAGAGAGAGAGAGAGAGAATAAAAACGGATGAATGTTATGCACAAAGAGACAGGTAATGCATTATAATTTTTCGAATAAAGGATGCATAAACTCGTTTATCTACAACATTACCCACCCATGTACAAAATCGGCGGACATAGTTTCACGGTTTTGTTTAGAAGGAAGTGACCCTGTTCAAGTGTCTCCTCTGGTCCGTATTAAGAAGAGTTATAAACCGTGGACAATTTTCCCTCTCCCTAATTCATTACTTTGACATCACAACTAAACTGTTTACATTTCAGAAGAAGTCGAGTCTTCAGCTTTTCAATATTTAAGCGACACTTGCCATTTGTTATCTTATCTGCTTTTAAATAAGAAAATATTGAGAAAAATGAAAATTAAAGCAAAATTATGAAATACGTCAAAACAGATACTTAGGAACTGTACCTGGCTTTCGTTCGGTAATTGCTAATAAAACTTACTCTGTCCTTTATTTTCAAATTATATGAAGCTAGGCCTTCTGACCAGCATTGCAAAACTTGCCGATCGCATGAATAAGCCAACTCAAATTCTCAGTAACGTTCCTATTTCTATTTGCAAATGCAAATAACTTTTATAGAATACAGTTCTTATTTTAAACTACAGGTAATATTGTATATTGCATGAAATAAATCTGCTTGCCAAATGTTTTTTTTTTCACTCATGCAAAAAAGGGAACTACGACTAGCTGCGATTGAAGCTATTCTTACAAATACGTAAGAAAGATGTTTGATGATATACACAATGCTTAAGATATAGTGCACAAATAACAGTGAAAAAAACTTACTATTAATAACAATTATTTTTTTAAATATTTGTGACAATATTAAGTCTATTTTGGGCAGACATTACAGGATTATCTACCTAACTTCCTATAGTCTAGTAAAAATAAAATGCATTCTTGATGATGGTCCAAGGTAATGCACATTTAATTTCTTATGACAATATTATTCAAATACATGCAGTGCACACAAATGGATCCCATAGCTGTGTGGTACATGTCTATGTGTATTTTGCTTCAATTTTCCCTACATATTACCGTAATTGTTTCCTGTAGATATGTAATAACTGTATTAACTTATCTTGCGAATTTTATATTTACTACATGTACAAAGGTATGGAAATCTGGTCGGTAGGAAGAGCTTCTTGGCCTTGTAAAGTTAGATGCTATTTTTAGAATACGAATGCAAGTATATTTGGAGAAGGAACAACCACCGACCATCGGTAAGCTGCTGGCAAGTTTTCTCACAAACTCACGTTGGTCAAGTTGAGACTCAAGTTCATGCACCCAGAGGTGAAATATGTGGTTCATTTCTAAAAGCCACCCTGGGTCCCAAACCTTTTTGGCTGACCTGCACACACCTCCTTAAACATAACAAAACAAAAAAAAAAGAGAGAACCATCGAGAGACAGACGGAGAATGTTAAATACAAATGCTTGTGTATGCAATATGATTTGGGGGTGAAAAGGATGCAGCAATTCGTTTATCTACCTTACTAACCACCCCTGAACAATGTGGGCTGGTATCAAATGACCTTCGAGTTTAGACGTGAGCAACATTGACTTGGTTTACCTCCGCTGTCCCTATTAATAAGGTTTTATAAATCATAGTTGATTGTCGCTCTTCTTAATTATTGACGTTGTTATACCAATTAAATTGAAGCCTTGATACGTCTCTGTTTTTATGCGGATAGAGCATCAATGATTTTTCTGAGTCCGTCCAATATATTTTCATTAACCCTGACAAGAAATAGCTTTTGAATTGGAACAAACAAGGTGGCATAAAACAAAGGCAAGAGCTAAAGACAAACTACAAACTCCTACGCAATTATTGAAACGATGATCACGGTTTAAAGAATAGTAACAGCAACAAGAGACTAATGAGTATTTTACGCCGTAATCTAAACACTAGTGGTTACAGGAGACGACTCATACATGACGATATTGAATTAAGAATGGTTTATTGTTTACCTTTCTGAGTGTCCTCAATTTTTTCACAGTAGAGGGCATTTGTCGATCATTTCTTGCGTTTCAATAAGAAAATTTTGAGAAAAACAAAAATTAAAGAAGTATGAAATGTTTGCAAACAGAAACTTAGAATCTTACCTAACTTTAGTTCTCGAATTCCTAATAAAACGTTTTATATCCTCAATTTCAAAGTATATGAATAGGATATATTTCAGAACCTAACCTAGACCTTCTGACTAGTATTACTATCTTGCCGATCGCATGAATAAGCCAACTCTAATTCTCAGTAACGTTCCTGTATATACTGACAGCTTAGTTAAATGATTAAATGATTATGGATTCTGGTCTCATTAATCAATTGCTATTTGTTTCAGTTGCAACATTATATATATATATATATATATATATATATATATATATATATATATATATATATATATATATATATATATATATATATATATTCGTAATCAGAATTACATTTGTAGTGATCGTGACTACGTCGAGGGCAAGATGATGATTTGGTTTCTTTGGATTTAATAAAATAAGAAATAATTAATGAAGTCCGATGTCGACAACAATTCCCCACAATTCTGTCGAATAATGACAGCAGCATGGACAGAAACTTTTTTTATAAAAAAAAAACCTAACTAACGCAAATGATCTTTCTCTGTTTACGGGGCAATGAGATTACTGGAAAACTTGCAGATAAGATTATTGGAAAACTTGCAGATGCGATTATTGGAAAACTTGCAGATGCGATTATTGGAAAACGTTCAGATGATATTATTGGCAAACTTGTAGGTGAAATTATTGGAACGCTTGTAGATACGATTGCTGGAAAACTTGTATGTGAAATCATTAGAAAACATGTAAATGAGATTATTGGAACGATTGCAGATGAGATTATTGGAAATCTTGGAGATGACTAGTCTGTGAATATTGAGTCTACAATTCCATGATGATAGGAGTCATCTGAGGGACCAGGGGCGTCTTAGCATATAAAACAATTCCGAATGATATTACATTATTATTAACCGGGCACCCTTTGGTTAAATAATCATGTTTGAATGTAAAAATACAATTATTCATGTCAAAATACAAATTATTCAAGTAGCCACACAAAAAAAAGTTATTATCGAGATACGCATAGGCATGATATCACTTATCCAAATATGCTGACGTCTTGCAATATTTTGAAGTACAAGAAATTAAATGCGGGCTCGCTGGATATAACATAGATTGACGCTCGTACTGTTATAAAATCACGAACTGCTCTTATTGTTAGCATGCCTGCTTAATTCACATACAGAAGGGTAGGTGGGATGCATCAAGGAACATAAATAACCCTACCTACAGTATACAATCAAAGTACCAAATACCTATTTAATTAGTTCATTCATGTCTTTACTTAGTGGTGTCTAACAACACTTCAGCAAATGAAATAATAGAATCGAAAGAATGGAATATTATCCTCATCCAGTACGCAAAGGGGAGGGAAATCGGATCTAGGCTGATCAGGCAGAATTAAACATGCAATTTTCATAAATCTTTTCATAAATATACCCACTACTCAACAGATGAGAGAATACTGCCAGCCAGATTTAGGAATAATTGTTATTTATTGATTTTAATTATCGACGAACTCATTTGAAACCCTTGATGACACTAAACACTTGGAAAGGTTCGTGATGACCTTTACTCTGAATAAAATAAACCACTATTGTATCAACAGCAATCTTTATTTATAATTTTGTTTCAATAACAAAAATTAGGTTGAGTGGACGCAAGGGAGGGGGAAAAGTGCATTGAAGTGATACGCTGATCTAGGGAAAAGGTTGTTGACAAATAGAGTGTGTGTCGTGTGTGTTTATGCGTGCGTATGTGTTAGTGTGTGTGTGTTTGTATTATTTAGTGTCAGAAGAATAATTCAAATCATTGATTGCTGATATGGAATTCAGTTATAACCGTTATACTCACATAAAGTAGGAAGCTAAAAGTAAAATAAGTGCATTTACTTCAATCTATGATGTATTTTACTTTATACAGTACATGATTCATACATTGTACAATCATCTTCGTCTTAGGAATCCAAGCACGTACTTTGCAGTTATGCATGTACATGTACGTGTATATGCGCATGCTGTTTTATAAATAAATAAATAAATAAATAAATATATAAATAAATAAATAAATAAATAATCAGATTTTTCTTATTTGCCTTTAAGGTTGTTATTTTTTCAGGTTTAAAGACTTTAAGTTTTAATACGTATTATATGTATCTCTTTACTTTCACTTTCTCAAAACAAATAAAGTTTTTCCCAGAATCAACACCAGTGATACATATAATGGAAGACGGAAAGAACAATATAGATCAACCATATCGATATTCAAGTTATTGACTACACAAACGCTAGAGATGGTTTCCGGATTATGTTCAATGGGACAGACGTACTGATACAATCCTGCGCCTCATTTTAAAGTGACATTAAATCATTTTCAGTGAGGCTGAACAATTCGAGAATAAAATAAATATTTCCAAAAACAAATGCTTTTGTATTCATTATGAGGATAATTTAATTTTAAATAGCAAAAAAGGACCTGAGTAATGTATGTCGGTGTCTGTTTTCATTTACAAAAAGAAAAAAAAACTCTTAATTAAGTAACAGTGATCGCCAGATTAATTCGATTTATATCAGGCGAAAGAGAATTCAGGAAAGTACTACCTTTACGTTTCCGACACAATTTTCTTCTCAAATCTGTACCAAACACAGCATTTGTCAGTTTTTAATTGCGTTCATGGAAGCAAACCGTACGTGAAATTTGTGATTAAATTAGTTTGTTCTCTCTCACTACTCTTGCATAATACAGAAATAATGGAGCTAAAATTCATTGATTTTTTTCCCGTGTGCCTCTACTTTTCTTTCCATAAATTCGCGTATATTTTTAGACTACAGGTAATGCTCAGTAATATCTTACACATGGACAAACTTGGCTTACTCATCGCTTGAAGTGAGGAAGCCAGCAATTCCACAATGGCGTCTTGGCACCAAACCAGGCTTTTCGTAAAAATAGTTAATGAAATATAGATTATAATACACTTTTTGAAGGCATCAGGTAGTAATAACGTTCACAACCAAAGACTTTATTATTGATTTGCAATATAGAAACAAAATTCCGAAGCAATATTAGGCTTTGTTTGGCAGTTAGTATACGATCATAGGATAATATGCTTTAATATAACACTAAATAGAAGCTGTGGTGCGTATCTTATTTTGCTTGAGGATTGTGCGGGGTTAATACAGTGTGTATGCGTGTGAGAGAGGGGGGAACGAGAGAGAGAGAGAGAGAGAGAGAGAGAGAGAGAGAGAGAGAGAGAGAGAGAGAGAGAGAGAGAGAGAGAGAGAGAGAGAGAGAGAGAGAGAGGGACTGAACAATGACTGGAGGGATTTTAAATGCACCAACCTCAACATCTATATTTGAAGTTACTGGTGGACAAAACAATCAAATACCTAGCTATATGCATTATATCAAGTGCAGTGGTTAGATTTTCACACTCGTACATTCATTATAACAATGGTGTGTTAGTTAACTCATTATGGTCTCCATTCTGAGTTCGTATACGAAAGCCAGCAAACAAGCGCATACTAGACTATTGATACCAGATGAATGGGATAATGCACTTTATCGAGAGACCAACCTCGAAAGTCAACTCAATCTAATCGGACCAAGAGTCTAACCAGCAACATACTGATTGTACATCTAGATTGCTAATAACTGATCCACCGCGTCCAAAATATGGAATTGGAATAAGAAAATATTTATCTGGTGTTGTGTGCGTAAAATTAAAGAATCTTTTGCTGCCAGAAAAAAAAATCCATTTGATAAGACTACATAATCCCTAGATCCTGTTGATACAAGTTAACATATCAAGTTTAATACATAAAAAATACACAAGTAAGTTGTAAATTTTTAGCTATGGCAAATAAACAGACATGACGTCATTCTAACAGTTTTTACTTTTGGTGAAGGAGAGAAAAAGATAATTAGATATGTAAGACATAACAGGAAAATATATCTTGATCACCTGACTCTGCAAGCGATGAGTACAATTCAAACATTTATATAGGAATTTAAATAATGCAGCACTATCCCGCTAGTAATGACTTGTCGAAGCGAAAAGGAAATTCAGCAAAAAGGAAACATCCTCGTCAAAAAATAAGGTTTATAAAAAATTTCAAGATTAAAGTTGTGATGTGATATCAATGTTCTTTATTTTTGAACAGTAGGTCATTGCATTCCCTCAAGTACTCGCTAACATCTCTACACACTTTCTCTGTCTCATTATCCTATTAGTAAATTATATTTTTATACGCACATTAAGGTATGCTGCTAATATACTGAAAAACTGCATTGCTATTCGCGTCGCTGCTTTCAAATCGTCTGCCTCACAGCGAATTATTGATAACTGAGTTGAGCCAAAATATGAGCTATATCTGATCTGTATGACGGATGTGCCAAAGTTTGGATGTTGGGCACTTTCAGATAGTCTGTCAAAGCAGCTAATGTATACACGGGTACTTTTTCATAGAATAGATGGTTATCTCTGACACCGTTGCGAGACCAGGTTCATCTGTTGTGCTCCACAACGTTTGGTATAAAAATAATCTGTAACACTACTAGAGTCAGGCACATGAACATAGACGACCAAGCCTTTTGCATATAAATTAATGCGTATAAAATTTACTGATATTATGATGATTGGGAATTGAGACCCGTTGACCGGATTTTCGTCCCAATCCTTAAACCCATTCTAGTTCACCATGACTTTTTCACCAATAGGGAGATTTTGCACACGCCTACATCCACGATTGTAACCCGTTTGGTTATTGAATTCCTGTCGTATATCCAACTGTGTTCATGGAACGCAGCAAATGCATCTGGGTCCTGAATCGATCAAAATATATTTTTCATTATGATATTTAGTCTACTGTACCCTCAAATTAGCTTCTTTAACGCCTCATTGATGTCACGGTCTAGTATTTGTAGACGATGCGTGTCCAGAGCTGATGGATTTGAAAGGTCCGGGATCAGTATATTTCACGAAGATAAATTTCTTTTCTCCACACCAAAAGTAAGTACCACCGATTACGGATTGAGATTAAGCGCCAGAACCTGAGTTGGATTATCGGTACGTGTTTACATACGGCGTCTCGCAGTGTTTGAAGGCATTATGTTAGGTTATGCAACAATTAATATTCAACATGTCATCACGAAAGAAAAAGATTTCTTTATCGTTGACATCTATTCGTCTGTTAATCCTCTACATCCAAGCACGGTTATTGTGGAACCGGTTACGTGTTTAAAATCTTGTTCCGGCATTATTCACTGGCCCTGCCGGAGCAAGGAAGACTCAATATTTGCTCAATCTGATTAATGGTTAACGCGGGATCGACTGTACTTGATTGCGAGATCCACTAACAATCAGCTGTTTTAAACAGCTTGCGTTGTCAAGGACATCTTAATCATCAACCATTGTGTTCTTTTTCACAATCGATGTACATCCTGACCTTGATGGCTTTGACTCGCAATACGAAAATTGTCTTCTGTACGATGAGGTGATGCTTGACCTGCAAGACATCCCCACGATAATATACACTCGAGGAATGCATAGACACTGACATGATCTGTGTGACCCAACGACACGTTCACGTGCCTAAAGTGTTCTGGAACAACGATAACATAATGATAATGGCCTCGCTATCATCTGCTGTAGCTCGTGTGCTGCTTACACTTCGTGATAATGAGTTTTGTAAAATGCCCTCAGGCCTTCACCCAGGACCCGAACGGTTTCATCACCATTGTCTTGAACAGTGGACCGCATAAGCATCGTGCAGGTTTACAAACAAACGTGTGAAGCAATATAACGACCACGATAAACATATAATGTCGAAACAGGAAAGAGATTTTTCATCAGCGGTAGCTGATCGATGTCTGAAAACTGTCCTTGAATGAATGTGACTTCTCCGAGATTAAATAAGTGCCCTCAAACCAATTCCGCACGAAATCCCACTTCAAAAAGCAAGAAAGCCAGGACATAAACAGCGAAGGAGATGAAATTCTTACCAAAGCAAATCTATAAATAATCAATACTAAAAAAAACAAGAGCGCAAAAGACACTAAAGAAGATGAAAAGATAACTGCGAGTTTTCCCGAAGAACTAGCTCCCGGGTGCATGTTATAGTTGCAACTAAAATATTATTTAAAGTTTACAAATTAAAACATTTTATGTTGAAACAAAGATTAACTGGTGACACGTACACAATGCTTTCAAAAAGGAATTGTCAAAATGGGTAATTTTATCATCGTAAATGTCACGGAATTGTATAAATGTTTTTTTTTTATTAAGTAAACATACTCGGGTTTCGCTTTTAGTGTACAATGATACCCGAGGGTGTATATTATACATTTCGAAAAATAGTGAATTTGGTTCTTCCTTGCTCGGCACGTGCGAAGAGCTTCGGGCTGGAAAAAGCGAATACCTGGATTACACGGACGATGTTGAGCTACATTGCCTGTGTATATATGATTCAAACTAACGAAAACATTACATTACTGACCGTTCTGTCAATCGGACGTCTGTCTACTGAGACCCAAACCTCCAGCTATAGAGGTACGTAAATTTATTCGTTAATATGGCTTGAAACTTGTCCAATGTATTATCATTTTTAATTCCGCAGTTATGTCGCTTCGACAAGTTTAGTACGCTTAGTAAATGATAAATGTTTTATTCATATATGTGATTTGGCAAGAATTCTACAAAATTCCGTTTAATGCAGCACGAATCCTATAACTCGCCAACTTAACCTGTTTATTGTAGTTTTTAAAGGCAAGACTGAGAATGTATATGACATACCGTATATACCGTCGTTGTGTACTACAGTATATACTAGTGTCATGTGTAGTACACGATATCGGATATATTTTCAGCTGTGTCTGTGTTTGTGTTGGTGCAGTGTGCAGCCGTTTGTGCCGGGTGCAGCAGTTTGTGCCGTGTGCAGCTGTCTGTACTGTGAGGGCGTATGCTGTTTTGTGCTGCTGTGACGTGTCGTACAGCAGTGTAGAGCTACGTGTGCAGTGCTGAGGGTGCTGTGCTTGTGTATTCGTGTGCTTCGAATATTTCAACGTTGCTAGTCGGGTTGAGGTTGATCAAGCGTGGCGGACCAACGTGGTGGACGCTGATAGTCTAACCCAGGAATCGATGGTGGTCGGTGACTACAAATCTTTGCTTGGAATCAGGGAATGTCTACATAGCTCCAGATACATAATATTTTAGCCGTGGGCTAATGCAGGGTTTTTTGTAATATCCAGTGTTTTGCTATCGTGAGTAAAAAACTATCACTACGCTAGTTTGAGCAAAATCTCATTTGTTTGTAGAACTCTCAAGTCGTTATTATGAACGAACCATTAATCGTTTTACTAGTATGATTAAAACTTGCAATTCGTTATTTTTGAACGAGCAATCATACTTTAGCCATTATATCAATTCGTCATTTTGAACATAATATTATTCGTATTTTACGATCATATTTCTGTTTGTGATATACAGTAGATCGTTTTTTTTTTCATTTGTCTCGGTAACATATTTGTTGCATTTAAAGATCGTGCTTATTATGTTAATTAGTCTCATATTGGGACCCAGTGCAAGCACGGGTCTATAATATTTCGTTTCATACCACCATATAACATTAAACATTGTATTGCATTTCCATCAATGGTGTTTTGTTAATCCGAAAATCCCAAACTCGGTTATCTTGTTACAAATGGTGTCAGAAGTGGGATCTTCGGATTTAACAAAACATTGTTTCATTATTAGTGTGTGATTATTTTTGTATGTTTCAGACGCTCTTGACAAGACAGTAAGTTACGTAGCCATTTTACATTTGCCTTGTTCATCGTACAGTTGTATGTTGTTGTTGCCTTCCGAGAAGGAAAATACGGTTTAGTTGTTCAGAGTGTAAAGATTTCACCTTTTGAAATAATTGAGCACTTTTGGGTTGGTTCTATCATATTTTTTTTGAAAAAAAATGTCTTCCTTGAAAGAACTTGTGGAACTGGGGAAGCAGTTTGGGTACGATGGGGAATCTTTAAGAAATTTTGTTCGTGAAGAACAGGCTAGAGAAAGAGACCTGAGGGAAGCCAAACGGGAATTGGTAGAGATAGAGCGACAATTAGAGCGGGAAAGAGGGGAAGCCGCAGAAAGACAAAGGGCTTTCGAAAAGGAAAAGATAGAATTAGAAAAACAGGCTGAAAAGGAAAGGATAGAATGGGAATGGGACGCCAAAAGGGAAAAGGTACTACTAACAGAAGTAGAAGATAGGAAGTCAGAAAGGGAAAAACAAGCGAGATTAGAAACTTTAGAGATAGAAGATAGAAATAGGGACAAGGAGTTTCAAAGAAATTCTGAGCTATTGCGAACCAAACGGGAGGGGGAATGTGATTTTAAACTGAAAGGTCCAAAACTACCCCCATTCGAACACGATAAAGATAATATGGATAGCTATCTTAATAGGTTTGAAAGGTACGCCACTGCACAAAAATGGAAAAAGGATGATTGGTCGCTTCATCTTAGCGCGTTGCTCAAGGGTAAAGCTTTAGATGTTTATCCTCGTTTACCCGCGACGGATTCCCTTTATTACCCCGCATTGAAAGAGGCACTTCTGAAGAAGAACGAGTTAACCGAGCAAGGGTTTCGCAAGAAGTTTAAATATAGTAAACCCAAGAGAGGCGAGACATTCACTCAATTCGTCACTAGGACGTGCAATTACTTGCAGCGATGGGTGGAATGTGGTAAAGTCGTGAATACATTCGAGGGTCTTATAGACTTTTTGCTTCGGGACCAGTTATTAACAACTTGTGGCAAAGAGTTGTACTTGTTCTTGAAAGAACGATCCTTCACTAGTATATATGACATGGCCACACAGGTGGACCTATTTGCTGAAGCTCGGGGGCGTCCCAGAACGTTATCTCGCGAGATGGAAAAAGCGGTAATCAGGCTAGGGACCCAAAACCCAGGGAACCTGAAAAACCTAGTAGAAATAACCAGGGGAGGTATAAGGACAAGCAATGTTTCACTTGCAAGGAGTGGGGTCATATCTCCCCCAATTGTTCAAAGCGGAAGGGATCAGACCAGAGAGTCGCAGTAGCCATTGAAGGCAGGCGGTCGATAAATAGAAAATTCGATGTTTCTCAGCCAGCTAACCGGGAAGCAGCGTATGAGCCAGTAATGCGTGCAGGGATCGGTCGAGACCCTATCCAATCGATCGGTACATGTATTTTCCCAGAAGCAAGGGTACCGACGGCGAATGGCACTGTAAATGGCCAGGAAGTGACCGTTTTACGAGACACTGGGTGCAATAGCGTAGTCGTGAAACGGAGCCTCGTTCGCGATGATCAATTGCTGAGGTTTAAATCGCCATGTATGCTACTGGACCAATCAATCGTCCATGTTCCTGTCGCAAGGATAGAAATTGAAACACCTTTTCTGACCGGAACCGTTGAAGCGTTGTGCATAGCCAATCCGATCTATGAACTGACCATTGGCAATGTACAGGGATCTAGTCTCCCGATCATGTCGGATTTCAGATACCCAATCATCCAAGCAGTGCAGACTAGAGCTCAGGTAAAGGGGGATAACAAACCCCTACGGAAATTGAAAGTACCTGACGCCATTACTGATATCTCCCGCGACAAATTTCTAAACGAGCAAGAACGAGACGAGACTTTACACGCGATCAGGGAGAAAATATTGTCGGGTAGCGTGAGAAAGTGCAAGAACGGGAGGTCCTCCGGGTTTCTGAAGCGTAAAGGCTTCATGAATAGAGAGTATACTACTCCTGATGGTAGGAAATATCAGCAATTAGTTGTTCCCAAGAAATTTAGGGTGCATGTATTCAAGGTCGCGCACGAATCAAGTATGGCCGGTCATTTAGGTGTAAGGAAAACATCGGATAGAGTGACCAGGGAATTCTATTGGCCTGGGGTCAATGGCGAAGTAGCGCGGTTTTGCCGTTCGTGCGATGTTTGCCAAAAGACTGTCCCTAAGGGCAAGATAACTAGAATACCGTTAGGTCAGATGCCCCTGATAGATACTCCGTTTAAAAGAGTAGCTGTTGACATCGTAGGGCCCATATTTCCGCACACGGAACGTAAAAACCATTACATCCTAACACTGGTAGATTACGCGACTAGGTACCCTGAAGCCATAGCCTTACCATCAATTGAGACTGAACGTGTAGCCGAAGCGCTCGTAGACATGTTTAGCAGGGTAGGAGTGCCCGAAGAGGTTCTTACAGACTGTGTGGCGCAATTCACCTCAGATCTCATGGCGGAAATAAGTAGGTTTTTGTCCCTTAAACAGTTGCGCACAACACCATACCATCCTATGTGCAACGGGTTAGTAGAGAAATTTAACGGGACGTTAAAGCAAATGTTGCGACGGATGTGCGCAGAAAGACCTAAGGATTGGGATAGGTATCTAAACGCAATCCTGTTCGCGTATCGCGAGGTCCCTCACGAAAGTGTGGGTTTCTCCCCGTTCAAACTGTTGTACGGTAGGATAGTTCGTGGTCCTATGCGTATCTTACACGAATTGTGGTCGGGCGAAGTCGCGAACGAAGAGGTCAAGACCACTTACCAATACGTTGTAGATCTACGCGAAAGATTAGAGAGTACATGCCAAATGGCGCAAGACGAACTCGCGAACTCGAGTCATAGACACGCGAAGTATTACAACAGGGGAACGCGGAGCAAGAGGTTTAACGTAGGTGATCAAGTGCTGGTGCTTCTCCCTACAAGCAGAAACAAACTGCTAGTCCAATGGAAGGGACCATATGAAGTCAAACATGTGAAAGGCGAGATGGAATACGTTATCGACATGGAAGGTAGGTCCAAAATATTTCACGGTAATATGCTAAAACTCTACATAGATAGACCTAGTCAGGCTATTGATAAAGGGGTCTTGAATGTAGTATGCATGGCGGTGATAGAGGATAGGTCGTGTGACGAATCGGAATTCGTCTCCAGTACCGAATTACCCCTTGAATACCCCAGTGACGTAGGGAAAGAGGGTGTAGACCAGATCAGTGTAAGCCCAGATTTATCTGAGGTTCAGCGTACACAGATCATGCAGGTATTGTCCAAATACACAGACGTATTTACAGACAAACCAGGCCGGACTGGATTGATTCAACATGAGATCAAGTTGAATACATTAGAGCCGATCAGAATTAAGGGATACCCAATACCCTTTAATGCACGGGAGACTGTCAATGATGAAGTGGAAAAAATGTTAGACCTGGGAGTGATCGAACCTTCCAATTCCCCATACTCATCCCCCGTTGTGTTGGTCAGAAAAAAGGACGGGACAAACCGCTTTTGTATTGACTTTCGGCAGCTGAATAAAATCACCGTGTTTGACGCAGACCCTATGCCAGATATGGAAAGCTTATTTTCGAAATTGGCAGGCTATAAATTTATTTCTAAGTTTGACCTTACCAAAGGATATTGGCAAGTTCCAATCGCCGACAATGCCCGAGAGTTAACGGCATTTGCGACTCCAAAAGGTCTCTATCAATTCAGGGTCATGCCTTTCGGTTTAGTTAACGCCGACGCGTCGTGCGTTCGTCTTATACGCAAGTTACTTAACGGTATGGGGTATGGAAAACGTAGACAGTTTTGTTGATGATATCTTCGTTTACACGTATACCTGGGAAGAGCATGTTCAGACATTAAGGGATTTATTTGACAGACTTCGTAGAGCTAATCTTAACAGTTAAGCCCACAAAATGTAGTGTATGTTTGGGACATCTTGTAAGTGGACTAGGCCAGTTGAAACCCCACCCAGACAAAGTAGGTGCGATTAAAAATGCACCTAGACCGGAAACAAGTTCGTTCTTTCTTAGGTTTGATTGGGTTTTATAGGAAATTTGTCCCCAATTTTGCGGCTATTGCCAGCCCATTAACAGACCTGACTAAGAAAGGACAACCGAATAAAATTCCCTGGGGTGTTTGCCAGGAAAATGCGTTTAACGCTTTGAAACAAAGACTGATAAGTGCACCAATCTTAAAAGTTGCCAGAATTGAATAAAACTTTTGTGTTGAGGACTGATGCATCCGATACGGGACTTAGGGCTGTTTTGCTACAGGAGCAGGAGGGGGTGAAATTGCCCATTGCTTATGCAAGTAGGAAACTGCTCCCTAGGGAGCAAAATTACTCCGTGATTGAGAAGGAGTGCCTAGCCTTAGTATGGGGGATAGGAAAATTCCATACGTACCTTTTCGGGAGGGAATTTACCTTGCAGACGGACCATCAGCCGCTCTTGTATCTGAACAAAGCGAAGGTCGCCAACGCAAGATTAATGCGCTGGGCGTTATCTTTGCAACCGTATAGTTTCCGGATCGAGGCGATTCGAGGATCGGAAAATGTTGGTGCTGATTTTTTAAGGAAGGGTGTAATTAAAGATTATTTTCAGGGTTCAGGATTGAATGTTTTAATGTTTCAGGTTCACATTCCGTGACTTTTTCTAAAAGTGTTGCCACTTTTTTTAAGGGGGGAGGTATTGTCACGGAAATGTATAAATGTTTTTTTTTTATTAAGTAAACGAACTCGGGTTTCGCTTTTAGTGTACAATGATACCCGAGGGTGATCAATGTATATTATACATTTCGAAAAATAATGAATTCGGTTCTTCCTTGCCCCGTACGTGCGAAGAGCTTCGGGCTGGAAAAAGCGAATACATGGATTACACGGACGATGTTGAGCTACATTGCCTGTGTATATATGATTCAAACTGTAACGAAAACATTACATTACTGACCCTTCTGTCAATCGGACGTCAGTCTACTGAGACCCAAACCTCCAGCTATAGAGGTACGTAAATTTATTCGTTAATATGGCTTGAAACTTGTCCAATGTATTATCATTTTTAATTCCGCAGTTATGTCGCTTCGACAAGTTTAGTACGCTTAGTAAATGATAAATGTTTTATTCGTATATGTGATTTGGCAAGAATTCTACAAAATTCCGTTTAATGCAGCACGAATCCTATAACCCGCCAACTTAACCCGTTTATTGTAGTTTTTAAAGGCAAGACTGAGAATGTATATGACTTACCATATATACCGTCGTTGAGTACTACAGTATATAGTAGTGTCATGTGTAGTACACGATATCGGATATATTTTCAGCTCTGTCTGTCTGTGTTTGTGTTGGTGCAGTGTGCAGCCGTTTGTGCCGGGTGCAGCAGTTTGTGCCGTGTGCAGCTGTCTGTACTGTGAGGGCGTATGCTGTTTTGTGCTGCTGTGACGTGTCGTACAGCAGTGTAGAGCTACGTGTGCAGTGCTGAGGGTGCTGTGCTTGTGTATTCGTGTGCTTCGAATATTTCAACGTTGCTAGTCGGGTTGAGGTTGATCAAGCGTGGCGGACCAACGTGGTGGACGCTGATAGTCTAACCCAGGAATCGATGGTGGTCGGTGACTACAAATCTTTGCTTGGAATCAGGGAGTGTCTACATAGCTCCAGATACATAATATTTTAGCCGTGGGCTAATGCAGGGTTTTTTGTAATATCCAGTGTTTTGCTATCGTGAGTAAAACACTATCACTACGCTAGTTTGAGCAAAATCTCATTTGTTTGTAGAGCTATCAAGTCGTTATTATGAACGAACCATTAATCGTTTTACTAGTATGATTAAAACTTGCAATTCGTTATTTTTGAACGAACAATCATACTTTAGCCATTATATCAATTCGTCATTTTGAACATAACATTATTCGTATTTTACGATCATATTTCTGTTTGTGATATACAGTAGATCGCTTTTATTTTCATTTGTCTCGGTAACATATTTGTTGCATTTAAAGATCGTGCTTATTATGTTAATTAGTCTCATATTGGGACCCAGTGCAAGCACGGGTCTATAATATTTCGTTTCATACCACCATATAACATTAAACATTGTATTGCATTTCCATCAATGGGGTTTTGTTATTAATCCGAAAATCCCAAACTCGGTTATCTTGTTACAGTAAATACATCCCAGAGTGACACTTTAATGATTAGAATCTCACTTAAAACTAATTACCGTTGGAGAATTCCACGAACTAATAACAAATCTACGCCTTTTGGAGGCTTTGCAACAAAAAACGCGTTTGTTGCTAGTCTTTCTACGAGGGCGTAAAGCACTTAATCTTATTAATGATGAGAACAGGAGAATTTCTTGCTTGACCAGCAAAAGCTAAAATTTAGTGCGTGGATATGAGCCTACATTTAGCTCTTCCATGTCTATAAAATCGGCATACAACGCGGTTGATATCAAACATTGTTCGCTGAGAGTAGACCTTGGTGTGCCTGACTACATTAAAAAGATTCTGCAAAAGAAGTTCATACACCAGCCATTGTAAGGATCAGCTCCATTATTTGGGTTAATTTGGCCTGTGACATCAGTAGTGGCAGTTACATAGCCACTATCTCAAGCATGGACTCCCATACATATTGCTCATGTCCTCGAATGATTTGCTTTCGTTTAATCTAACGCTACCAGTGGATCTCCCATGCAACAACTCCTGGTAAATATACCTTTGGTTTTAGTTAACCGTGGACCAGGACCTCTATTGGGATTTTTCTCTATAAAATGTCACACATGCGTAACTTCCCAAGTTTAAAAGAGATCGAAGTACTCAGACGCGACAAAAACACATATCTACAACGAGCTAGCTGGAAACCCACAACTAAATTTGACATCTACGCAGGTGCAACAGTTCAAAACAGCTAAATATCATCGTCGGATTAGACTCTCTTAAGTTGTCAGTTGTGGCCACGATGCAATACAACGTCAAAATATTTCCATTCCGAGAAGCCATTAGTCACGTTGGTGGCTTCAGCTATCGCGGTTACAAATGCTAATGCGTTATGAACCATATGAACTTCATCTGAAATGGCTCTGAAAAAATCTTTTTCTCCCACAGGGTTATAAAAAAGAAACTGTCTTTGAATACCCGGGACAACTTGCAGAATGCTCCTCATCTAAGGTCTTTGGTTTCGACCTTGCTGTTAAGTAACTTTGATTACTCAGATGACTAACTCGGCTAAGCATTTTTTTATGTGATGATATGCCGGATGAACCTGTAACCGTGATCCATGAAACATGGAAAATCGGCATCATTAACATTACTCCGTCAATTAATGAGTCAACAAACTGGCGTAGTTTTGAAATGCAGCACATCAAGATGGTCACAATAGTTGACTTCAATCTGACCCTATATATATATATATATATATATATATATATATATATATATATATATATATATATATATATATATATATATATATGGATGGATGGATGGATGTTCTTAAAATCAAGCACCAAAGGCGGCTAATCTTCGTTCGTGATAACATGTAGTCATTCAAGCTAAATTTCATCATCGGCGAATAATGATGTTCGCACTTTATATGCGAACAATTCGTCAGCAATTTCCGGTTTGTCGATACGTGATATTGGTGACAAAAAAAATCCCAAGATGCCAGTGATAATTTCTCAACACTGACATTATAGAGCAACCAACTTTACTTCCGGTTAAGATAACCAAGTACTATCCGGACCTTTGCAACGTTAAGATGCGAGATTTAAGTTCTTGAAGTCATTTTCGAGAGAAAATAAAGTTGCCCCATCATTTATAGCAGAGTAAAACATGTATTTTAATTAATACGCGAAAATCAAAAAGGCTTTATGACGATAGGTGTATGTGTATATGTGGTAGGTAACCGATTAATGATTATCGAAAGACAAATTTTATCTCAGTCATGGTTATATATATATATATATATATATATATATATATATATATATATATATATATATATATATATATATATAATTATAAGACTTTAAAAATGATAGTTCTCTCATATATCTGTCCTGCCTGAGATTCTGACGCAATACTGATAAAACTCGGTTAACATTACCATTTCGTCCCAAAGATGTCAAATAAAAACTGTTTTACAGTAACTATGAATCTAATTTACTTAACATCTGCCAACATTATAGACCAAAATAAATTTTTGAATATTTAATGAAGTATAAGTCATTTGTTTTTAAAAAAAAGTAACAACAAACTAAAATATTTAAAAACGATGTCACTAGAACACGGTTTTAATTTGCCTTTTAGTTCATTTTACACTTATACCACTGAAGTTAATCTCTTTCATTTTACACTTATATTACTGAAGTTAATCTCTTTCATTTTACACTTATACCACTTAAGTTAATCTCTTTCATTTTACACTTATATCACGGAAGTTAATCTCTTTCATTTTGCACTATATCACTTAAGTTAATCTCTTTTATTTTACACTTATATCACTTAAGTTAATCTCTTTAAACACGTCGTCATAATCATGCGATAATATTTCACGAGGTTTTATTCCACATACATCAATCCTAATTATTAATTTCATGTATGATATGCTTCTCACACAAAGGAATCGCCTTAATGAGGTAAAAGAACCGTCTTTGATTTCCAACAACTCATCGATGGTCGAACTCCCCCCCACTTATCATAAACTGTTTAGAGGCATAAAAAATCATCAAGAAAGAAATCTTACCTTGGGGTACAATGATGAATAATGTGTTCATCAATTGCAATCCCGTGCATCGGCAATCATACATATAATTAATCTAAATAAATAAGCTTTCATAAGAACAAAAACCTGACACCTCAGCTAAACACAAAGGGGCGAATTCTAGGGGAAATATGGTTTGTCGGTTGTTCACTTCTTACATCCCCAATGAACGGGAGATAACCACCATAAATTCCGTCCCACAGACCAATTGCCTACATTTTTCTGCTTCTGCCCCAGATGTGTTTTAAGATATTGTTTTGATACATTGAAACAAAAAATTATACATGCAGATATATGTTCCTTCGTAGTGACGGCCCAAGAGGAAAGTTATTTTACATCTGTGTGTGTGTGCTTGTGTGTGTGTGCTTGTGTGTGTGTGCTTTTGTGTGTGTAAGTGTAAGTGTGTGTGCATGCGTGCGTGCGCGCCCGCGCGTGTGTGTTTCCCGTCTGGAGAAACTTAAGAATAGTCAGACGTTGCGGTCAACCTGTTACGAGAAAAATAAAAAAATATCCCAGCCCATACCCTCATTTTTCAGTGTCCCTATGATACACCAAATAGCGGTGTTTTTGCATTTAATCACTTATCATAAATATCTTAAACAATTTATCATCTAAATATCGCAATTAAGTTTTCTGAGGAAAAATTCAGAGTTTAGTTATTTATGACCCCTCTCTCTCTCTCTCTCTCTCTCTCTCTCTCTCTCTCTCTCTCTCTCTCTCTCTCTCTCTCTCTCTCTCTCTCTCTCTCTTTAAACATATATATATATATATATATATATATATATATATATATATATATATATATATATATATATATATATATATATATATATATATATATATATATATATATATATATATACATTACTTGCTTCCTTAGACGTCACATCTTTGTACACCAACATACCGCACAACGAAGGGTTACAGGCATGCAGCGAAGCATGGGAAACAAGAACTGTAAACAATCCACCCACACACTTCTTAATCCAACTCCTGGAGCTTGTCCTAAAACTCAACAACTTTGAATTTAATGAAGAAAACTACCTACAAATCAATGGAACTGCAATGGGTACTAAAATGGCCCCTTCGTATGCTAACATTTTCATGGGAAAACTTGAGGGAAAGCTCTTAGCATCGGTTGAGCGTACACCATACCAGTGGGTACGCTTTATCGATGATATAGAAATGAAGTGGCAGTATGGAAGAGAAAGTCTGGATGACTTCATTTCAAAGGCAAACAACTTCCATCCTTCAATAAAATTCACGGCAGAAATTTCCAACTCAAACCATGTTTTCCTGGACACAACAACCAGACTGGTGGAAAACAAATTACACACAGACATCTACTCGAAACCAACCGACAAACACCAGTATCTTCTCCCAACCAGCTGTCATCCAAAACACTGCATTAAGAACATTCCATATAGCCAGGCACTGAGGATACGCAGAATTTGCTCCGACGATGAAAGATTCTTAGAAAGGTCTGAAGAGCTGGCTAAACATTTAATTTACCGAGGCTACGACAAAGACCTGATTGCGGAGGCAATCCAAAGGGCCAAACAAACAAACCGTGATGACCTACTCAGATATGGACAGAAAGAAAAGGTTGATAGGATACCATTTATTCTGACCTATCACCCAGACAATCCCGAAGTAGGTAAAATCATCGCAAACCACTGGCCAACTGTGCAATCGTCAGACATACTAAACCTAATACTTCCGAACAAACCTGTAGTAGCTTACCGGAGACCAAAAAACCTAAAGGACATCCTAGTCAGGGCCAAGCTAACAACAATCGCTAGTCAAAACCAACCTAGTCAATCTGGACCCTGTGGCGATAAAAGATGCAAAACTTGTCAACATATGATAGAGACCAAGACATTCACTAGCACAGTGACTAAAGAAAAACTAAACATACATGGTCCACACAAAACGTGCAAAACAGAGAATGTGATTTATCTCATCACATGTAAGATCTGTGGCCTTCAGTACGTGGGAGAAACTGAAAAGCTACACATAAGGATAAACCTTCATAG